>ML801039.1:57699-70035 GCA_009831015.1 Picea engelmannii
AGATCCTTCTAGAAGCGGAAGCTTCTATTAGGTCTTCTTACATCTGCCTAATTCTCTTTTATTGAAAGGTCTTATTAATATTGACCTTTATTACATCCGAATACATTAATCTACCCATGTGCGGGTTAGGACCTTAACATTTTTTCTCCCCCCCTCGCCCCCAACCAAAAATATTGTTATTTACATTATTTATAGTACCCCCATTATTATTCTTTTTATTCTTCTTTGATTTGGTTTAGAGGTAGTACCTTTCATAGAGATAGGTAGATGTAATGATATTTGTCTCATCTAGTACACCACCTAACATACCAAAACATTCTCGATAGAACCAATGATACGGTCAGCATGTTAACCAGGTTTGGGTTTCATGGAGTCAGTATCCAACCTCATTGCATTAGGTATAATATAAAACAGAGACCTAGATTATAAATATACCAAGTCCAATTGTTTAAATTTAAATATGGTATCTTCCTCAATTGAGACTCCCAAAAAGGTGGCATCATTTGTTATCTATGGAAATAGAGACTTTAGAAACCATTATAATAAAATTTATTGAGGGATATGAGATTTTATCATTTGATTCCTTATTCACCACTCTTGGATGTGGTCATATATATGTGAGGCATCATTTTTCTAGAATGCATACATAATATCAATCCTTGCATCATATTGAACATGAACCTGAAAATAGGAACATCAGAACTAAGGCATCAAAGGTTCTAAATGAAGATCGTGTGAGCTCAAAATATATCATTTCACTTCCACCCTAGTTAGAATACATTGGAAGAATTTAAGCCTAATAAAATTATCCATCAAGGGGAGTCATCCATTGATTCCTCGGATCCTCTCCATCCTTCCTTCCAAATTTAGGAATGTTTGAGGGAAGTTTGTTGAGAGAAATAGGAAAATTCATATCATCTAACACCAGGTCATTGGTGAGATTTATTAAATATCGAATATTCAAAATTACTAATAATGGAAGTATCATTTGAATAACCAAGTTCCAACTTTTTGGATTCTACCCCATCATTTCAGTGGTACTCATAAAATAATTTCTTGCTGCATAAAAATGATAGGTGATAAAGGATAGTTTTCTTATTGTATAGGATTTTGAGTGGATTTAGGAGGCACATGGACAAAAGGAGGATGTCCTATATAGATTGTATTTCAAAATCCTTGGAATGTGTTTCTCTGTGTCAACATTATATTATATGACAAGTATCCGCTCATCTAGTTTTCAAGTTCTTGGAAGGGATTTCTCACTATCGACATCCATAAAGATGGAAAAGTATCACCTGTTGGGTTTCTAAATCCATAGAAAGGATCATTAGCTGTGGGAATTTTATATGATGGAAAGAGTTCACTTTCTAGTGAACGAATCAATGTAGGGATGTTCCCTGATTTGAAGGGGAGGGGTGGAAGAGTAGTTGATGAACTCCCCACAAACATGTTGGAATTAGGGAACACTAGTGGTAGGATATCCATGACATGCAGTATCCTAGTTGATGGCATCCAAAAGAAAAAGGCACATGTACCACACAATGTACGGGGTTGGGTTCCCATACAACTCTAGGGAGTAAACATGTGAGGACCTATGCCTCCACTCAATACTATAGAGGTGGGCTGGATTTTTATCAATTCATGTGTTGTCAAAATGGGAGGAATGACTCCTCAAATATAGATATCCAATGTTGGGGTATGAGGTATTTGCAGTTTTTTCGATTGTGGACCACAAAAGAAAATTAGTTCATGTCTCACTTGGATTCTCAAAAGACAGAGCATGCAAAAGAATATGAATAGGAGGTTCAGTGAGGGGAGGGTTAAAATTTGATGGAGTTGGATCAAATATTTCCTTAATTTCAGTGGGATCAATATTATCTTATGGAGGATGGTACAGAACCTCCCTAGAAATTGGAACATGACCGTCCAAATCCATACAAAATCCCTCAACCTCAATCTATTCATTAATAGGACCTTCCCTTGTGGGATTGTTCATGTCTTCTTGAGTTTGTGGTATTGGATCTGTTGAAGTATTGTTTTCAGATATGTTCCTTTGAGGACATGTTTACAAAATTTAGGAGAAATACCTAGGACCCTTCTCAACTGATATAGCAGTTGGTAAACCACTTTGAATAAAATATTCATAAGTAGAAATACATTGAAAACCTAAGGCCAAAATAAAATGAAGCATAAAGAACATAGTTGAAAATGTATTGGGAATATTCAGCAAACAAACTACCATTCAGAATATCAATCAAGGTTCATTAAATCCTCGGTCCTATATAATGAAGAGTTGATAAAATGACCTTTCATAAAATCAGTTAGGTTTATTAAGTACTAAGGCAAGTTAACAAAGGAATGGTAGATATTTACAGTAACCTCCCACAAGAAATAACCAAGGGGAAAGTACAAACACTCTCTAACAGAGTTGAGACAATAATTATGTGTTTTCCTCATGTGTTGGAATAAATTCCCACTTGCAGTCAACCATGAGATGTTGTAAAATAACCCTTTATGAAATATAAATATAAATAAATTCAATTTCCAGTCTGTGTATTAATCATACAATATTCATACAAATCCAAATGTAAACATGGTTTCTGCTTCATACTTAAACTCAAAAAAAATCTTAGATAACATATTTTACCCAAATAATTTTTTTCTGAATAAGTATGATCAAGTCTACAATCACTTTTTATTGTTATTAAAAATGCAAATGTTATAAATTATCTACAACAAGAAAACAAGTTATAAATTAAATTTCATAAAATATCTAACAAACAAAACTCCAAACCACCTATTCTTTTGTATAAAAACCAATACCTTCATAGTCAATAGAAGCGTAGCCTACACTTTGTCAAATCATAGGAAATAAACCACACACTATCACATCCAACTAAAAATGGTACTCTATACCATTTGTAACAGTTTTTGTATGCATAAATGAGAGTTCACAATCTGAATTTCATTCTAGCTTGGATGGAAAATCATAAATTTTTAGACTTCTACTTGTTGGAAAAGAGGGAATTACATGAAATTTTTTTAGTATGCATACCAAGAAAATATGGAAGCAAGGGTTTAACTGTTTAACTAGTTTTCACACATGAACATTCTTGTGGAAACAAGGAAGATAAAAAAATTTGCATAAATACATTGATGCAAAAGGGGAAATTCAATGATGAAATGAAGTCCAAACAAACACATCTATTCCCTACTGAATTTGACCATGATGAAAGAATTCAAGCACACAAAAATCAAAATCATGAAAAACTTATATAATATTACTATTAACATATATGCAATGTACAATATTCGACAAAAGTCCATTGACATTAAGAGACATAAAAATAGAATTGAAATATGTGAAGGCCATGCATAGAGAACATTGGATGTTGATATTTCTAACACATATTCATGGTATTCATGTAGTGTCTAAAAAGTTTAACCAAAATAATTTGTATTGGTTTATTATAATTGGTGTAAAATGGGATTCCTAACTTGCATTGATCATCCTTATATGTACTAGTTTTATGATCTATGAGTGGAGTTTTCTCACGGAACCTAGCTAGTTGAAAATGAACACACAAAAATTGTGAGAGAGAAGAAAAGAGGGTAGAATGAATGAATTATATCATCTCAACGAGTAATGATAAGAATACATATGATATAATCTCCATGAGTAAAATAATTTTCCATCGTAGTGATATAGATAAATATGGATACTCATTGACAAAAACTGGAGTGAATTGCCACTTAGTCCTAGTTAATTGGCCATCCAGTCATCAATTAAGTGACCAAACACTAGTGGAGTGAGGAGAGAATCACGCACACACATGTGTGGATCCTTGGTGATGATACCAACGTAAGTGTGAACTCATGGTGATTATATCAATGTATGCATGCAACACTTTGTTATAATACCAAGGTTGTCATGTAAGACTCCACTCCACTAGTCTAACTAAGTTGTAACTAAATGAAGACTAAAGAGGATGTGTTTTCGTCATCTAGGGGAGAATATATCTAACAATGGGAACTCTCTAAATAGATAGTTCAACCTAGGAAAATAAATACTAGGTGAGTGTGTAATATCTCCAACACCCCGCCTGAACACTACTAGGGTGTACATCATGAATGCATTTCGGAAAACATGTCCATGTTAGGTACCCATTATAAAATGAATCTAATAATGAAACAATAAAAATAGAGGGAAGAGGGAAAACCTCATGGGACAATACCCCCTCAAAGTACAATTCATCAAGAAAAAAAGAAGGAAAAAAGACATTTTCTAAGAAAGTATGTCCTTCACTCCAAGACGATCGAATATCTTATCCCTTAGAAACTATTTCCTTCTCCCTAATAGTTTTTTATATTTCAATATCTTATCTACTTCAAGGAAATTCCTTTATGCATGTCATAAAGACAATGTGATTCTTGAAAGGATACCACATATTATAAACTCCATTTCCTCTAATGGAATTAATGTGATTCATGCACTATGATGGTAAACAATCCTTTTCAATTTATCTGCATGAGCATTATTCATGATCTATTAGTAGGGATAATTATATTTATATTCTCTACCCTCTCCACTTAGTAATATAGGAGTGGTAATTTTATCCATGCTCATTATAGGGGGGACTTATAAACATACCATTGATCCTTAGTGGTTTTTTGTTGCTCCTAAAGAAGTATTACATTTTCAATGTTTTTTCTACTATACATGATGGCCATGTCTATTGTGTTCATTACAAGGGAGGGTTGTTTTTTGAAAGAATTAAATTTCAATGTACCATCATTTTTTAGGTGGAAGTGTAAAAATGGTGGCAAGAAAGTTTTTTTTCCAGATAAGTCTAAATAATGGTCATGGGTCATTAGTAGGGTGGTGGGATTCTAGTTGACAACTCTCTACACACATTAACATGTGTGGTAATGTGGAATAATTATCATGGGAGACACTTAACTAAAAATAATTGTTTTCCATTCTTCCTGGAAGATTAACATTCGTTGGTGTATCCCAAGGAAGCATTCATTTTGAATGTATTGGATACATTATTTCTAATTTTCGATGCATTTTTCGAAATTAAACTAGCAATTTTTACACTTCTAGTTCATTGTTTCCAGCTAAATAAAATTGAAAAATAATGGTAACATTAATTTCCCTGTTTTATTTTCAACCTTGTATTGATGTATAATTTTCAATCCTCTGTGCATTAAATTATAATTGGAAAAAATATTGCAACGTTTTTGCTTGTTAGTATATGGTTGTAAATAAGACTCGCACTAGAAGAATTATCGATTGATTAATTAAAAAGAAAATTAAAGAAAATGGAAATGTTTATGTTGATTATTTTATTTTTAGCCATTTACTAATGGATAATTTTAAATCCTTCATATATTATCAAAGGATTGAAAAATTGCAGTGACATTTTTTCCTACCTTACATTATTGTAGATAAAAACTAGCATCATAAATGTTGTTAGTTGATGATATGACCAAAGAGTTAAAATTTTCACAACACAAATGATGTCAATTAATAGAGTTTCAAGAAAAGAGTAAAATTTTGTCATCATAAACGTTGTGAGTTGATGAAACTTAAACAAAGAATTAAAATTTAGTTATATTTATTTTATACTAGACATAAAAAAAACACATACCTCTCCCTATAGATGACATCATTTAGTGAATGGTTGGCTCAAATGCATTGGCTTATGGTTGTCTCATATGCCTTAGCTTATTGATGGTATATAGATCAATATTTCAAAGTAGTGAGAGTTGAATATATCATCTTTAATAATTTTTATAACATTAACAATCTCTATCAAATTGTTTACTTCAATCGAGGTTCTAAAACTTTATTGCGATTCCAAATTTTAATTGAGCTTTTGAGACCTCGCTTGATTTTATGAAACCACAATCAAGGATCTACTTAATCTAGAAAAAAAACCTCAATCAATGGCTTATTTAAATGCTTGATCGAATACTCAAGACATTGATTGAGGACTAGAAAACTAGCTTGATCAAGGGTATGCATAAACTAATTTTTTTGGCCTCCCTTGCCAAAATTTGCAACACGTGTTCATGGATTCATCACAATGGAAAATTTCACTCAGGAAACCATATGAAATGGAACCTAGGGTAGTTATCATTACCATACAACATATAATTCTAACCTAAAGTGAATATACTACACATGAAGGCATGGTTTCTTAGTGATAACAACCTTGAAACTAGATGTTTAAAATTCATTTAGCTAATTGAGTAGGTTGTGTGTGTGGGTGTGGGTGTGAATATTAATTTATTCTTATAGATTACATACCTAATTATAACTTTAATCTTAATGTGACACAACCAAACTCTTTGACACTTATTATTTTCTTTCCAAGATTGTAGGTTCTCTTTGATGAAATAAAAATATCATCATCATAATGAGAAAGAGTGATAACTACTTTAGATACGGAAGTTTCAATGCCTCTTTCTACCTCTAACATGTCAATACAACTGGTAAAAGTTGTAGGGGGAAAGGGGAAACGATGTTTAACCCCTATATTAAAATTTATTTCATCTAACCAACCCTTATTTTTTGTGAACTTAGTAATAAATTTCTCCTAAAATGTCATTGCTCCAGCGCTACACTTCAAAGGAACTTTAAGCAATCACTTACAAAGAACACTTCCAAGCATGGTATCAAAATATTTCATACAACATAGAAATAAAAGAGATCAATTTTGTTATGAAATAATTCCTCAAGAATAACCTTAAAAATTATTTTATTATGAAATAATTCCTCACCAATAACCCTATAAATTATTAACCTTAAAAATTAAATTATTAGATGATCCATACTTAAATGAGATTTTATAAAAAACTTTTTGTAACCTTAATCTACTATTCTTTTCAAGAATATTTTCATATAACTTACCTAAATTATGACCGGTCACGATGGTTTTGTAATTTAAAAGGTTATTTTTTTAACTATTTTAAAATTAATAACAATAGCAATAAGACTTTTAATATGATATGAATATGATGAATAGCTACATAGCTTTCGATTGTTATAATTTCAACTTAATGTCGTGAACTAGATGTCATTTAAAGTAAAAATACGTTAAAAAAACATATTGAAAGTTGTACGAGGTATTAGTGGATTGGTCAATCATATTAATGTAAGAATTACAACCAAACATAGAAATTATTTTTTCTTTTAATGTATACGCTAGAATTTTCCTCCAAAGTTTTCAAGGTATTAATTTAGAAAGTTGTAAAACTTGTCATACGTTTTATTTATGTAGTTTTTCCTTTTTGTTTTAATTAGAATTGTATGATTCTTTATATTAATCACATGTGAGAGGATTACCTATTAGCTTTCCTAGTAATCTTATGGTCCTCGTCATATAAATAAGTGGTCATTCTATTTTCATTTGTACATGAGAATTAAAAATCATATTTCTTCGTACAAGTGGGGAGCTTAGTTATGATGTTATAATAGAAGTCTTCAATACTTATCAATATCCATGAACACTGATTGAGATATTTAAAACCTTCTTGAGAAAAACAATGGATTTGCTTTTGTTCAAGAATAGGTACTTTTCATTATTATAACCGTGTTTCATGGTAATTTTTTTCCACGATATTGTTGAGACTTAAAATTAGGATTTTGTGGTAAAAGTGAGGTTTATGATGATCTAAAATATAACATTTAACCATTTAATTGTATAAAGGAATATCTACGATATTGTTGAGACTTAAAATTCGGATTTTGCGTAAAAGTGAGGTTTATGATGATCTAAAATATAACATTTAACCATTTAATTGTATAAAGGAATATCTAAATAATATACTCAACTATTCTCGTCCCAAACTTATGAATACAAGAAATTTGATTTGAATTTGAACATTGAATTAAACCATTGAAAAATAATAAAGAAAAATAATAAATCTGGGAAAGTACAAAGCCTCATCAAGTTTGTATGCAACATTTTTTCCAATCTTTAGAGTTTTTATAAGCGTAGGTTAGATGAAGCTCCCACCTGGATTAAAAAGCGTTATGTTTGGATATATTGGTTAGGATAATATATTGGTTACTTACCAAAGTTTAATAACATTATAGTATTATAGTTGTATTTTATATTATTGATTTCATAATTTCATATTGTAAGACATTATACATATAATTTTTTTTATTAAGGTAATCTTGTTTCTTATATAAAAATAAAAGGAAATTTTTATAATTTTTTTTATTAAGGTAATCTTGTTTCTTATATAAAAATAAAAGGAAATTTTTATAATCATTTGTGAGATGATCAATTATGTTACAAAAATTATAAGATAATATTGTAGGGGTGAAGGAATAATAGAGAAAACACATAATATAAGATACTATTGTTATCTTAAGGACACTAAATTCAAGTAGTGAAACTGACCTAACTTGAGACTTTACTTTTGGCATGGAAAATAGGAGTCGTCTAAAACTTGTACCACTTGTGGGAAACATGCCCCAATTAACCCTCTCTCTCTCTCTCTCTCTCTCTCTCTCTCTCTCTCTCTCTCTCTATATATATATATATATATATATATATATATATATATAATACCATGACAAGTTCTTCAATGTCAAAATAAACTAAAGCCAACATATGTCCATCTCAACTCTGTATCATGCATCGAAATGGATCAAATACCTTGAGGTGCATAGACATTTCCTCAACTTTTTTCAATCTAACTCAATGCATGATAGATCCAAAGTTGTGGATCTACTCTTGTTCCTAATACACACACAAACATATTTATGTATTTGTGTGTCACATGTCAAATACATGTTTAGCATGAAAGAAATTACACATCTCCCGCATACTGAGTGGCACATAATTGAAATTTTTTAACCACAAGTCTAAATCCCTCTTAGCTCTATATCTATCATTCCCTAAAAAATATTAAACCATTTTTTTTATTTTAAAAGAAGTTTTCACTTGGAAAGACATGATCCGTCTCCACCCATGATATATATATATATATATGCCACTTCAACTCCATGTTGAAATGTTTTAATCATAAGAATCTTTTTAGGTGTCAACTTTGTGTTGAGTATGGAAGCAAATATCCCTCACACTTATTGTAAAAAGAGTAATGTGTTAACTTCATATTGAGGATAGAAAAAATTACACATATGCCTCATACTAAGATGCAGAAAACACAATAATTTAAAATAAAAAATTATACTTATATTAATATTCAATTAAAAATTTCAATTTAAATATAAAATTCTAACAATGCCAAATGCCAAAGATTGACAATTGTTTTTGTCACATTAACATATGATTATGATTAAAAGTGTCCAAAATTTTTAATTTTTCCCAAAAGAATGTCACGACTTAAAATGCTTCAACCCACCCTTGGCAAAGGCTCTCTCTTATATATTACACAATAATACAGCGACGAGCAAAGTTCAATTAAATTTTTTAATTTGAATGTAAAAAGCCAAGCATAAATTCCACCAATGCTATCTGTACAATTGAAAATTTCAATTTGAATGGAAAAACCCAACCCTCGATTCCAACTATTCTAAAAAGTGAGATCAAGACAACTATTTCTATTTTCCTGATATAAGATTATGTTGATATGATGACAAAGAGTCCAAAATATTACCTTTCGCCAATGAGAGTACACAATTATTCGAATGGACACCACATGGTTTGGCGAGCAAAAGCCAAACGATAATATGCCAAAGAATTTGTTGGCTTTGCAAGAGACATTTGCATATCTTGGACATGCGCTCCACTTGGGCATAGCAGAAAGCAAAGAGGCTGCTGTAGCTCTCTGCCATTGATGGGCGGAATAAGGAAATTCGAGATGAGCATGAAAATTTTGTACTTAAGTGAACAATCAAAGATGGATAAATAAATTTAATGTGTCGGCAAGTGAAAGACGTGTTTCTGCCTTAATGAAAGTCATTAACGAAGGAGCGACAGGGCGTTTCTCATTTGAAGATCCTCGTCCTTATCCATGTGAATACAACCAATCGACAGCCAAGCAAGTATAGTCCGCGCAGTACGACATGCAGTAGAACGTGACTTCTTCTGCTAAAATGAACCGAAGCTTCTGAAAGAGCCAAATGACGCAGAGGAGAAGGCGATAGGCGGGAGTGCATGTGATCATATGTATCATTTGATATGGATACACTATATCAAACAGCTGCAACTGCAACTGTCTGCACTCTCCCATGTGCACAGGATCAAAGCAGGGCGCAGCCCATTCCCCACATATATATATATGTAAACAAAACATAATAAAATCTGATCCCAGTCGAAAAGCTCCCATGAAAATTATGTCAAAACTGGTCACAATTTCTCTAATAGAAGCAAAATCACATCGCGAGGAATCTTGGTAACTTTGGCAACATCAGATATATGAGAGAGTGGAATGACAACTCAAATTTCTTTGAAACACTAGTAAATCAGGTCTTCAATATTAAGCAGTCAAATCGTCATGAAATGATGTTTTTCACAAACAATGATCTTACCAGAAAATTTGATAACTTTTTGGTGGTTGATGATATTATATTTTTTTTGGTAATATTTTTTTGGGATATTTGTTCTAAAAACTGTTAAATTCATAGACCTAAGTGATTTAGAAATGAATTTTAAACAACAAAAAATAGTGATTTCATGCAAATTTATATCCAGTTTAGAATTATAATTGATATTTTGAAATTGAGATTTTAGGTGGGTGTACATAGGACATTTCAAAAGAAAATGTTTTCATTTTCAACAATATAAGTGTTACAAAGATGACTCCTAGTGTTATAAAGATGAGAGGTTATTTTCACTCACTAACTTTTAGGACATGTACAATGCCCTTTTTCACTATCCTCCTAATGATAGTTAATTCTTATTTTAGCAATGTTGATTTCTTTCTTTAAACTAATTAAGACAAAGAGACACTTTTGGTTTTGTAGATTATGTTTAATTTCCTTCTTTGTAGTATTACACATTTCTCTTAATCTCTAATTATTTATGGCACATCAATATATCCTTGAATTTAGATGTAATAATAATTTTAGTATTATACATATTGTGAAGAGTGACATTTTCCTCCATGATTTAGTCATTATTTTACATCCTTATTTAGTCATAAGAACTACTGTGCTCACAACAAATGTCATAGTCCTCAAAAAAATACAACCGTGCACAGAACTCGCTGCTCACAGCAAAACACAATCGTCTCCGCCGCTACAGCCGGCTCAACAAATACAGTCCGCAGCATCCATCGTCGTCGAATGGTGCATACATCCCCCTCTTCCCGTCCCTTATTCCTCCTGGCCGACTCATGCAGTTACTACTCCAACCACCCTCCATCCCCCCGTCCTTCGTCATGAGTTAATGTTTTATCTCCTCGGGATCCATGGCTCTCCCTCTCTACATACGCCACCATTTTTATATCATTTTTCATTGATCTATTAATTTTATTTCACAGGTCATTAAATGTGATCTGTAATTTGAATTATTACTCAGTTAACCATAATTAATTTCTTTTAATTAATTTTACATTATAATCTTTAAGAATGTATCCAATTAGGGTCGTTACATACACCCACCCTTCAAGAAACTTCGTCCCGAAGTTAAGGTATTTGATGGTATAAAGGAAAAGAGTATGGTTCACACATTCACAATAAGTAACCAACAATATCAGTAGGTCAAGAAAATTCATACATACTAGTGTATATGTACAAGAAATGCATGTGTAGATAGTACATGCAAATCTCGTGCATGTACTAATAATCAAACTGTCATCCTTTAGTAATTTATGTATGCATTCAATCCAGTCAACAAGACTAGTCTTTTATATAAGACAACAATCATCAATTGTTTGAGAAATTCTTTAATCACAATTATCCGGTTCAATAATTTATTTTAAACAACTGTGTTTTAGTTACATCATAATGAATATTCATATATACATATTTTTCTTCATCAAATTCCACCACATGATAGATCTCCATAAAGTCTCAACTATTCTACTCATCCTTCCTCCCTAACCTACTTCCAACTCCATTCATATCCGTCCTCTGCTAGACTATCTTGGAGCGTAAGCTATACTGACCTAACTCCAAATAGAACCCGTAAGTGGAAGTGTCGCTATCTCGACCAAGCTTCCCTAGTAGGCAACTCACAGTCCTCATCACACATCTTGGGGAGTGTGAACCATCACCGTCCTCCAAGGACTTCAGGTTTCGGAGGATACACGGTGGGAAATGCCTCCACCCCTCCTAACAGAACCAGGGTCAACACCCTATAATGGAGGATACTCGGTGGGAAATGCCTCCACCCCTCCTAACAGAAC
>ML801039.1:80041-103807 GCA_009831015.1 Picea engelmannii
GTTAAAATAAATTATTATTTTCGTTGAAAAAGTAAGAATACATCAAAAATTTATTGTGTATCAGGAGAAATGTAATAGAAATCTCCAATTTAATCACAAAATTCATCTCCTTCAACAATGCCACCTTTAATAACCAAGGTCCATTTTAATCTTGGATTCAATTGTTTTAGTCAACTCCTATTATCTTAAGATATAAATTTAAAATCTAAATAAAATTATGGATTAAATAGCTCTCAAATTTAATGGGAAAATGATGGTTAATCATATCCATCTATAATCTTGTAAAGATGATAAATTAAAACAAACACAGGGATCTTCCCATATACAAAAATTTTCAATTTGGAAATAGGAAAAACAATTTGATAATATAAATAAATCAATTGAAAAATATCTATAGCATCTATAACCAAAATGAGATTAGATATTTCTACATAAATAAATCAACGAAACCATGTATATAGCCACTTGAAAGAACCAAGAAATATTTATATTTAATTTTACGAAGCATAAAATCAATAATATTTGTAATAATAAATAAAAATATCAGCGTGATTCTGTAAGTAATGAAACTTCTTACGTAGAGAAATAAAGAAAGGTCAGCTAAGAATGAAACACAACCTATACAATATCCACAGATCACAGAGATCGATCAAGACAAGCGAGTACCCCGAAAATATGTTCAGTCTATACAAAAACTGTTATCATCTTGAATCACTTCAATCATAAAGTTAATTTCTTTCCCAGAACAAACAAATATAACAATCTGTTAATCTGAATTAGTGTCTTAAATGTAGCACAAGAGCTGCTAATTGCTTCCATATTATTGAATGGATATGCAGTCCAGCTGCAATCACAATGTACAACAAGTTTGTCTAAATATAAAATGGAAGTATCAAACAAGTGTATTGGTTGGTCAATAATATACATTCATATAATGGTGAGTAATTGCCAACTATGCCAAATATCAATAATAAATGGTTTCCATAGCTATGAGTGGTTTTTTATATATTAAAAATAATATTATTTTAGCATTTGTCATAATACAAACTATCCCTACATGTAGTTATTATCTCATTACTGCTACGAGTTACATTATAATTATCATACAAAGTCGACTTACCTTCATAAAAAGCTCATAAAAAGCATAGACACCATTTTTCGCTTGCTTTATATTGAAAGATATATATATATATATATATATATATATATATATATATATAACAAAACAACTTATCTTGAAACAGAATCTAGTAAGGACTCTAGGC
This sequence comes from Picea engelmannii, assembly GCA_009831015.1. Taxonomy (NCBI): domain Eukaryota; kingdom Viridiplantae; phylum Streptophyta; class Pinopsida; order Pinales; family Pinaceae; genus Picea; species Picea engelmannii. The sequence goes on from ML801039.1 coordinate 81,307, forward strand.
TAAGGGCTCGATTACCATGTGTGAGTAACCTTAAAAAATTTAAATAAACATTAAACAATATAAAAAAACATATTAAATATTATCAAAATAAACACCATTACTAAATAAAAAACCACTAAAGAGAAGTTTCAAACATTTGTAAATAAAATTGAGAAGTTTCAAACATGTGTAAATAAAATTGACAAATAGACAATGAGTTTCTTAATTTCATATTTTATATCATATACAAAACATTTTTCTCACTTTATTAACCTATCTTAAGAAGGACCTTGCACATATATCTTAATTTACTCTTAAATTACTCAAGGTAAGCTCTCTAAACTCCTTGGGTTTTCAGGGAAAGGGATATGACAATTGATGTCACTCACTTGTTTTTTTTCAAACATTTTGAATGATAGTTGTAGAACATCCATTAAGCAACATTATTTATTTACTTGAAATAATGAGACAAACATCATAAATTTGGAAATCTAAATTTATAACATTACTTAAATGGATAGATTTATGATATATAGGAGATGATGAACTTCCATTTACTTCATATAGTCTTTATGGATTCTTAAAACTTATACAATGAAATATAAATGATATTGGAGAAGTTTGGTCATCCCTTATTTATTATACAAATATTGCAAGATATTTTAAGTATGTTTTATTTCAAAATATAAATAGAAATAAATGAATCTAATTTTTAATGTTTTCAACAAATAAATACATTTGTTTGTAAAAAAAATAAAAATCCTAGGGTCAGTTTTTGTTTTAAGAGAATATTTGATCTCACCATGTTTAAAAACGAAAAATTCACAAAAACTCTAAAACCATAAAATATTCCTATTTCCATAGATATTTTAGTGTTTTCCTTGTCATATTTTTGTTTTTATGTTTTCGTAATGAATTTGAAGGATTTGTCCACTATATATAATTAATTGAACTCCTTGTGTTAACCTTTTATCACAATGAAAATAAATTATGAAAGTTAGAAAGAACCACTATATGTGCATGTAAAGAGGAACACACTTTTCATAACTCTCAAATCTCAATTCATGTACAATGAGAAAAATTTCAAAGTGATTATTGTCACGTCCCCACAATGTGCCTTTCCAAATATGTCGATTGTGCAACAGCAGAGGGCATGTGGCACCACGATGTTTCTCACTTGGTTGCTTGAAAAATCCAAGGATACTTCATTTGAACTACCCCTCTTCACCTAGACCATACCTAAGAGTTAGACTCGTACTCTAGTGCAACTCTTGTATACTTAGAAATGTGTTACTAGTTTAACACTTAGTCATATTTAAGCATACATCCATGAACATAAGAATCCAAGAGAACAGAAATGGAACAAACGAAAGAAATACACAGAAATAGTGTGGGAAGAATTAATAGTGCATAACACTTCACTAAGTCATTATTGCATATGAGCCCTACCAGATGGTTCTACAAATGGGTAGAGTCACATGACTTTCCTCACCTAACCAAGACACTCATACATCGATTTGTCACACCAAGACTCTCTGTCACAACCATTTACACAACCTCTTGTGATGCACCTTAGACATTCCTTAAGCCCCATAATTGTTGTCTCTTCATTTCTATAGACTTCACAGATTTGAATTCTACCTCACAAATGCATCCAATAGACCTACATCTCAAGACTTTCAAAAAAACATCTAAAAAGAAGGTTACCCAACTCTATCCATTCAATCCACCTTACCAGAGAATAATTCCTCCCAAATGGATTGGCTTGGCTCCTTCAGGGATGTCTCCCCTCTTCGTCTAACCCTGCCTCAGAACTGAAGATCTCCTATTTCTTTCATTGTCTTCAAATCTTCCTCCCTTTGTTGTGCATCCTTATTCTCTTATAGGGACTTCAAAGGTCATCATCGTGAACATATGCATCCTTTAGGGTTGGTCCACCCCATTGCAAGCCCATGTGTCCAAACAAATTGGTGTGCCCTTTACATATCTGATCGCCTAAATGAACCGTCCTTCCCCTTTGTGGACCCATTCACCCAAATGAACCCATGTGCCCATCAACCATTATGTACCTTGGGACTAGGATGCCCCAATGTTGGCGCATTCGCATTCCCAAGGCGTCCACTTTCCTAACTCATGCAAAAATTGGTTGTATTAGAAAACCTATGTTTCATTGCCTTGAGGACATGGGAGAGGGTATCCATCCAAATCTACTCAAATAACTTACATCCTCCCCTACCTCACATCATTGACATCCCCAAAAAAATTGAGAAAATATACTATCTAAAAGTCTCTACGCAAACTCATGCCTCCATTGAAACTAAGTCTATTGGAAATCCCAAGTTTTGTGCCAATCAAAAACCACAAATTCTAACAAAGTGGAAACTCCAAGTTTCCCTACAAAGTGGAAACCACAATTTTTTACAAAACAACCAAACTATATTGCACCTAACTACACACATTTTGTTTCCCAATTTGATGTGATCTCTTCACCCAACTTCAAGGATGAATGTTTCCCAAATAGACAACACTATCTCGTTGCGATGTTGCGGCCTTACAATTGTTCGGTACTGTTATTGTTTTCACTCCCATGTACAATTGAATACTTCCCACTTCACTTCAAAATTTTGTCCAACTTTTGAATTCTTGTGATCTTGCTACTACACCCATACTTCAACCAACACTCACATGGCTCCACACATTGAATTTCCCCATGCGTGCACTAACTGGGTGGCTATTCCAACCATCGCTTGCAACTCATGAGAATGCACATTCTCATGTATGAACTAAGTCTTGTTTGTCGCATCTCTTTAAATTTGCATCTACAAAGGCTAAAGAAAATTTCCATGCTTTCCTCAGTACTAATGACATCATCTGAACTTTGTGAAGGTGATATTCCACAATGTCTAAGTGTTGTGCTTAGAACCTAGTGGTAGGTTTGTACTCTTAACTGACTTGTCATGTTGTTGTTCTCACCTAAGTCATGACCTAGTTTAATGACTAGTCCAATTGTCACACTCCTTAAGACTACACACCCCCATGAACAAATTGATCACTTCATTTCGCAATTTGATCCATTGTCCTAACCCTCAAATGAAGGGAAGGTCACCTCCTACATTGCTTCATTATGAATTCACCCAGAAACTGTTTGACAACACGTGTATTCCAACAAAGGACGAACACCTTCAGTAACCACTCACGCAACCAGATCAAATATCACCAAAATGATGTTTTAATGTGGTAAAACCCCTACGATGAAAAATTCATGACCCTAGTCAATGAGGCCACTTGGAGAATTTTATTAATTCAAAATAAAAACATTACAGAGAGATTTTACAAGAGAGTTTCTCACAATCGATCATTGAAAAATGACCCTCCATGCTCTTTAAATAGACATCATGGATCAATCAAGTGTTAATCCATGGATAAATGGTCGTTAAGATCGAGAAGAATATGAATTTTCATACCACTCTATGTGAGGAGCATATCGTGACCCTCAAATTTCCTAACTACAAATGCACACTAAGAAACACACTTTTACCTAACGAAATATTAGACCAAGTAGATATTAACTAAATCCTAAGTGTCTAAATATCCTAACATCCCCACTTAAGAACAACTTGGGATAGGATTGAAGGATTTACAATAGTGACACAGTATGAGAAGGAAGGAGTCATTAGAGCCTATCCCCCCTTGATGAAAACTTCCTAAACTCCTAACATAGATTGAAGTTTGGAAAAATTCGCTTTTGTAAGAGACTTTGTGAAAATGTCTACAACTTAGAGATGATTTTAGGGACTAAATTTTGCTCATGGGCTAATTTTCCATGGTTTTTCCCAAAAAACTATTCTCTATTATAAATATAATTCGCCCAAATTCTATAGGATAAAATTATTTTACCTTAAAGATCACCAAACGTTTATATAAACTATATTAAATCCTTAGAAATTTGAATAATTTTACAAAAATATCGCCAAAACTTTATAGTTGGAATATGAAGGATTAGTAAGATTCGTCAAGGTTTCTACATTTTAAAATAAATTTCCATCCTTAAAATCATCCCTGCTACAACTTGATCTTCTATAGCGAATAATATCACTTCAATAACTTGATCATGAATGGGATTTTTGATGAAGTGCATATGTAGCTCGATGTGTTTGTTGCGCTAATGGTGAATTGGGTCTTTGGAGAGCTTGATGGCACTCTAATTGTCGCACCAAAGGCTAGTCAGATGATGCTGCTGGAATCCAAACTGTCAAAGAATCTGTTGGACCCATAAGGCTTCTTGACTTGAATTTACCCTACTCGGTACTCTTCTTCAACTGGAGAAAGATAAATAGCATGTTGTTTCTTACAAGCCCAAGTGACAGGTCCTGAACAAAGGTTGAAAACATAACCTGCAGTAGGACTCTGATGATCAGGGTCACTATCCCAATATGAATCAATGAAAACAATTAATAAAGGAGTCCTTGTTGAACTGTAATGTATCCTAAACTGAACTCTACCACAGACATAGCTGATCCAGGGGATCAAAATATTATCAAAAATCAAAGTTATCTTAATTGCTTGAAAAAATACTCATGTGTAGGCCTTGTCCTCACGATTTCAACGCAATTTTGAAAGGGTTCAAACATACACTGTATGCGAGAGATATCGTGTTCTGTATGATTTTCTAAATAGGAAAAATTTGTGTTGACTGTACAATCCATAAAATCTATACTGCTAATTCTGTAGACCATACTGACACATGGAAGGGTGACCGTACTGACACATGGTAAGTGGTGACATGGTAGAGGGTGATGTGGAAGGTGATTGACACATGAGGTGGACCTATTCGGCATCGACACGTGATAGTTTTGTGGACCAATGATATGGTGCCACATGGCCCAGAGTCCAAACATGGGCTACCACGTGGAACCCCTCCGTGCTATAAAATTTTGGTTGGAGTCTACGACGGTCGAACCCATGACCTCCGGGGAAAGTGGTCATGTACTGGTGTAGGTCGGGATAGCATCCCGCCTAATGTATGTGACTTAACCATTAATATTAAACGAATAGTAAAATTTCCATAAGGATTCATACGGGTGGAGAAATGACCGGGGATTATCCCCAACCCTTAGTCACACCACTCCTATACAAACTTCAACGTGGGGTTCCTTAGTCATGTCTTTACACTAGTCCATTCATACAACACTCTACCCAATGGTCAGCCATGTTTCGGGATCCAACGGTCCATCCATAAGTGCGGGGTATGAATTTAATGCTCATACGTGGCCACATGGATGCCATGCGACCAGGACCTCCACCGATAAAGGTGCTATGCCTCCTAACTGTTCGACATAATGCCACGATTTGCAGGATGCACATGGGTGATGGGATTTGGCATGGAAATTTTCTCCAGAGCTAGGTTGTTCATTTCACATAGGTGCATTTTGGCAAGTAGAGAAAACAAAGACTTGGGAGAAACTTCCAGGAAGTGATTCCAGCTTAGGTTTTGGCCAAACCAGGAGAAGGAAGAGTCGAGCTATGGGTTTTTGGACATTATGGAGCCATTGAATCCTTCCATATTTCATTATGAGCATTGTAAAGCATTGATTTTGAAACTTTGAGCATTAATGAAAATGATCCATTGGAAGTTGGACCAGGAGATGTAGCCCAGGAGAGGGATGAACTTGTTAAGAACCAAATATCAATATAGCATAGAAAAGCCTTAGAAAAAGTACTTAACGCCTTGAAAAAGAGATAATTTCAAATAATAATCCTCTTCGAGGGGGAAACCCCCTTTTAACCCACTTAAATGTTCAAGTACAAGATGATTCAAAATGAAAATATCTCCTTGGTATATATAGGAGACTAGGAGGTATAATTACAACTAATGGCCTAAAGCCGACATAAATAAAATAACATTACTAATATAATATGCCCCAATTAAGGGGTAATGAGCCAATATTAGGGCTTAACATGTCCCTCCCCTTGAGACAAGTGTTGTCTGCAATGCTTGAGTAACTATGGATGCTTTCGTATAAAAGACTCATCTTCCCAAGTGGAATCTTCAGCAGGTAGTTTCCTCCATTTAATGAGATACTCTAAAATGGATCTATTCCTCAGCTGGCGAATTCTTGTGTCAGTGATGGCTTCAGGATCCAATATTATTTTTCCTTCCTCGTCAAGTTCTGGGAATATAGATTGAACTAGGATCTTGTCGCCTATAACCTTCTTTAAGCATGAAACATGGAAAACTAGGTGTACTCGTGAAGATGCAGGAAACTCCAATTTGTATGCCATAGTACCAATCTTTTGCAACACCTTATAAGGGCCATAGTACTTTAGTGATAATTTATTATCCTTCTTGGCTTGCTTGAGGGACATCTATTTGTATGGTTGTAGTCTTAAAAACACCCAATCCCTTACTTCAAAACTTCTTTCACTACGATGTTGATCTGCTTGTTGTTTCATGCGATTGTGTGCCATGGTCAAGTTGTCCTTTAAGATTTGGAGAACTTGTTGTTGATTCTCGATGTGATCTTCCACTGCTTGAACCTTAGATTTTTGTTTTAGAGAAGAAGTGATGGAAGGAGGGTGGTATCCATAAAGTGCCATAAATGGTGTCATTTTTGTTGCAGTATGAAAGGAAGTCTTATACCACCATTCTGCCAAGGGTAACCATTTGAACCATTGTGTTTGTTTATCAGAGATAAAGCAACGAAGGTAGCCTTCCAAACATTTGTTCACTATCTCGGTATGTCCATCAGATTGAGGATGATGGGATGAGCTATGAGCCAATTGAGCACCCAAACAAGAAAATAATTCTATCCAAAAATGTCCAGTGAATCTGGGATCTCTGTCACTTACAATAATCTTTGGGCTTCCATGTAGCTTTTGAACTGTCTCCATGAATGTGGTGGCAATTGTACTAGCTTTGAAGGGATGAGAGAGTGCACAAAAGTGTGTGTACTTGGTCAATCTATCAACAATCACCATGATGACACTCTTTCCTTTAGACTTTGGTAACCCTGTGATGAAATCCATGGAAGCCTCTTCCTAGCGCTGACTTGGGATGGATAATGGTTGTAAAAGACCTAGGGTCTTAATTGTTTCCACTTTATTTTGTTGGAAAACCAAACATTCTACCACAAACCTTTGAACATTAGTTTTAAGGCCATTCCAAAAAAAATCCTTCTTGACTCTATGGTAGGTTTTCAAAAATCTCGAGTGCCCTCCTACTTGAGAGGTGTGCAATTTCAATAGTACCTTTTGTTTGAGTTGGGAGTTATTACATAAATATAAGCGATTTTTGTACCATAGTGAATCATTTTTCCATGTAAATGTATCTGATGCACTGGAATCCTGTTGCAACCTTTGAATGAGAGTCCACACTTTTTCATCATTCTTCCATTCATCCCTTGCTTCTATTATCCAATCAGGTTAGATAATCGAGATAGCATAGAGAAAGGCCTCAACATCTTCATCCTTTCTTGAGAGTGCATCTGCCACAACATTTTTCTTCCCCTTTTTATAGACGATTTCAAAATTATAACCCAATATCTTGGTTACCCATTTTTGTTGTTCTTCTGAAGATAGTATTTGTTCCAAGAAGTATTTAAGACTATCATGATCTGTTTTGACCTTGAAGTGCCTACCTATTAGGTAAGGACGCCATTTCTTCAATGAATGTAGTATTTCCATCATTTCCTTATCATAAATGGGTTTGTGTAAGTCCTTTCCCTTGAGTGGTCGACTTTCAAAAGCCAGGGGCCTTCCTTCTTGCATTAGGATAGCACCAATTCCATTTCCCGAGGCATCACATTCCACAATAAAGGTTTTTGTGAACTCTAGAGTGGTCAAGATAGGAGCTTTACACATCACCTCTTTAAGTTGTTCAAAATCTTTAGTTGCCTCTGGAGTCCATGAAAATGCATCCTTCTTAGTTAGTTTCATTAAAGGTGTTGCTATTCTTCCATAGTTCGGAACAAACTTGCGGTAGTAACCTGTCAGACCCAAAAATCCTCTAAGATTCTTCAATGTTTTGGGAATTGGCCATTCCATCATGGCCTTAATCTTGTTAGGGTATACCTTGACACCTTTATGAGATACAATATGACCCAAATACTCTACCTCCTTTACTCCAAAGAAACATTTGGATGGTTTGGCATATAGTTGTTTCTCCTTTAGTAGCTGTAGCACCTTGTCAACATGTCACACATGATCCTCCCAAGACTTGTTATAGATTAGTATATCATCAAAAAATACTAACACAAATTTTCAAAGGAAGGACTTGAAAATGGAATTCATCAACCCTTGGAATGTGGAAGGTGCATTTGTAAGGCCAAAAGGCATCACCAAAAATTCATAATGGACTTCATGAGTTCAGAATGTTTTTTTGGGGATATCTTCTTCCTTCATTCTGCTCTGATGATACCCTGAACGAAGATCCAATTTTGTGAAATAGATTGCTCCATGTAGTTCATCTAACAATTCATCAATGACGAGAATGGGAAACTTATCTTTAATAGTGATCTTGTTGAACTCTCTATAATCTGGACACATACGCCATGAGCTATCTTTCTTGAATACCATTACCACTGGTGCAGAGTAAGAACTTTGGCTAGGTATAATAATGTCAGCCTCTAACATTTCTTCAACCATTCGCTCAATTTCACTCTTCTGGATGTAAGGGTATCTGTATGGCCTGATGTTAGGACGAACACTCCCAGGAATTAGGTGAATTTCATGATCATGATTTCAAGTGGGTGGAAGACCTTTGGGAATATCTTTAAATACTTTGGAATGCTTATCAATTATCCTTTGGAGATCTTGAGGAATAGATGACTTAGATGGTTGAACATCTAGTGAGCATAGTTGTGCAATAACACCTTGATGCCCCTTTTGCAATAATTTTGTCATGCCATTAGAGATTATCACCTTACCAGGTTTCCCTGTGATACCTCTTAACTCAATTTATTTTCCTTCCAATGAAAATTTCATGAAAAGTTCTTGAAAATTAAAAGCCATTGTTCCTAATGATTGTAACCATTGGATTCCTAGTACAACATCTGAACCACCCATGGGTATATAAATCATTGGACTATTCATTACATATTCCCCCATAGTAATATTGATCTTATTGCATTTTCCTGAGAAACTGATAGTTCCTCCATCTGTAATCATTATTTGAAACTCTAGCACTGGATATACAAAGCAATTGAGAGCTTTGGCTAATTTATAGTGAATGAAATTATGTGTACTACCAAAATCAATTAGGACAATTACCTTTTTCTTTTTGATGTATCCTTCGATCTCGAGGGTTTGAGGAGTGCTAATTCCATCCAATGCATTACACGATATCGTGGGAGTCAACTCTTCAGATGAAATTGATTCTACATTTTCATCTTGAGATGGTTCTTGTTCTTGTTCTTCTTCCTCTTCACAATCTATGTAGAATAATTTCTTCCCACCACACTTATGTCCCTTACTGTACTTGCTGTCACAATTAAAGCATAAACCTTTTTCTTTTCTTTCCTCCAATTGTTGAGGTGTCAACCTTGTAGGTTGAGGTGTTTTAGAAGGAGCATTGTTCTCTCTATAGATGTTAGGATTGGTACTTCTAGTAGCCACAACCATATTTTTACTTTCAACATTTCTCGCCACCTTAAATGAATTCTCCAATGATTCGGGTTCCCAAAGGTGAACGTCATGTTGAATGTTATCCTTTAAAGTTCCTATGAATACATCAATCAAGTTCTCATCTGGAATATCGGTTACCTTTATATTCAATCTTTGGAAGTTCTCAATGTGCTCGGTAACTGAACCCTTTTGCTTGAGATTTATCAATTGGATAAAGAAGGTATTGCTCCTTGTATCCTCATAGTGTGTTATATTTTCTTCCGTGAAAATTGTCCAAGTGACAAGTGATTTTCGAGAACAAATCCATCGATACCATACAAATTGATTAGGTTCTAAATATAAAGAAGCAATTCATACCTTTTGTGTATGTGGCACATTATGGAGCTCAAAGAATTGCTCCATCTGAAGTATCCATGTGATTGGGTCCTTGCCATTAAACTTCCTCATATCAATCTTAGGAATGTGGTTGGTCTTCAAACCAAAGTTGGAGTTTCTCCATTCTTGATTCACCTTCCTTGTGTCCTCATCATGAATTTCATGGGATGCATTTTCACTTTCAGGTGTCTTGTCTGTTACGAAATTTTTCAATACTTCCATGATCTGCCCTTTTAAGCCCTCCATCATCTCTTGTAGTTCATATTTTGTTACTATATTCTTTTGTAAATCATTTATGTCCCTACGCATTTCTTCACCTTCATCAAGAGTCCAAGTAGGATTGTCTGGAGGCTTATTTGCTATAGAAGTTCCCTTTTTGGGTGGCATGTTGGCCAAGTATCACTTTAGAACCTTGATTTTGAGGTGGTTCTACTAGATAATATTTCTTCTATTGTATATCCCAAGTTGCGGCCCTTCTATGTATGAAAATTTCTTTTATGTAGTTCTCTGATATTTCTTCCCTATAATGCCACAGGTCTGATCAAAATTTGATGTGCCAAGTGGAATTTACGGTAACTTCCCCACAATTTGTCAATTTTTGTCCTTTCCAGGAGATCTCACTTGTATAGCGTGCCCCACACAAAATAATTGATATAAAATTCTGATCCTCGCACTAGAAATACTACGGACTGTCCACGATCCAATGAAACTAGTCCCACTCAATTTGGATACACTAGGAAGAATTTATGATTGTTTTACTTGGAACACCTTCTTGAGACTAGTCAGATACCCTATCTTACATAGGGTGTATATATAAATTTAATATGACCCAGAAGATAAAATGTTTACCACAGATACGTTAGTAATTTTTGTGAATATCCTCCATATTTCAGGGTCTGAAACATTACAAAAAACTATTTATAGTGCAAATTCCGCAATGACTCGGTTCAGGATGATTCCAGAACCCTATCTTGTACAGGTTGTATCTCAGAACGTATAAGGCCTCAAGAGCTTAATTTTGAACCCAACATACCTTGATCCATCTTATAAATATCCTCCAAGTCGTTCCTTCTCAAACATTTTAGAAAAAAAATTATAGTGAAAATTCCAAGGTGTCTCAAATGTAGCATCGAAACCCCAAGACCTTGAGCTCTGATACCATATGTTAAGAACCAAATATCAATATAGCATAGAAAAACCTCAGAAAAAGTACTCAACGCCTTGAAAAATAGATAATCTCAGATAATAAGCCTCTTCAAGGGGGAAACCTCCTTTTACCTCACTTAAATGTTCAAGTACAAGATGATTCAAAATGAAAATGTCTCCTTGGTATATATAGGAGACTAGGAGTTATAATTACAACTAATGGCCTAAAGCCGACATAAATAAAATAACATTACTAATATAATATGACCCAATTAAGGGGTAATGAGACAATATTATGGATTAACATAACTCCTTTATCATTTTGTTGTGTTAATGTGTTTATTTTGACGGTTGTTTATGACTGTTTATGTTTTTCATGATAAAGTAAAATCTCATTAAGTTTTATGTGTTTATAACTTGATCCTATTACCCAAGCACACACAAATTTCACTTGCAATTTTAAAGAGACTCAATCCTTTTCATTTTCAGATCAAGTTGGTATGAGAGCCTAGGTTTTTGAAGGTTTGATTGTTTGAAAGTGTTTTTTTTTTTTTGTTGATGCTTACGAGGTTGAAGCTCACAAGAGGAGAAGGTCAACATGTAGAGCCAAGTACTCAACTTTCAAGAAGGAAAACTACATAATCACCTCAAGCTTCAAGGATATATTCACGATGTAGGGTTCATGAGGAGAGTCATGAAACTCTTACTTCAGAGTATTAAACTTTCAAAAATGATTTCTCTGATATGACAAAAATGGTGAAAGTTTTATTTGAAGAAATAAATTCAAGGTTGCAAGGTGAAAATTTGAAATCTCAAATCCTCCAAAAGGAAATGAATATAGTGGTGAAAAAACTCCAAAAGGAAATGGAGGGAATGGTGATACTCCACCTCCTTCACCTCCATCTTCCACCTCTTCTACCATTTCACAAACAACTCCAAATTCTCCAAAGGAACATGGCAAAATTCCCCTACAAACTCCTTTGCTTCAGATTGATATTAAGTTTGAATTGCCTATGTACAATGGAGAGGTAAATGATGAGAAATTGGATAACTTGATTTGCCAGATTGAAGTGTATTGTAGGATACAAAGAATCAAATATGATGAAACTAAGATTCATCTTGCTTCTCTGAGATTGGAAAGTGCAACACTCATTTGGTGGGAAGCCAAAACTCAATAGAACATGAAGAAACATGGTAAAGTTTTATCCTCTTGGAATGATTTTATTATTGCACTTAAAAGACACTTTTATACATTAGCATACATGCAGAAAGATATTATGGATTGGAAAAACTTTAGGCAAGATAAAGGTAAAAGTGTTCAAAGATACAATCAAGAATTTAGAAGAGGAGATTTGATTTTGGATATACATTTATCTTATCAAGAAAATTTACTCAAATAAATTGGAGGATTGCATAGTTCCTTGAGGCACACAATACATATGTTTAACCCTACAAATATAGATGAAGTTTGTGTACAAGAAACACATTTGGAATCAAGAGGGAGGAATGAACCTCAAGAGGGAAGAAAAAATCCTTTTGTTAAGGGAGACAAGGGACAGTGGAAATTCAAAGGAAATGGAATAAAGATGCTTGAGTCAAGAAAGAGGGAGAGAAACTCATATGTAAACATTTTTCGAAGGATCTCCATGATGAAGAACATTGTTGGAAACTTCATCCTGAAATGAGACCGAAAAAGTTCATCCATAAGGGGAAACCAAAGACTACTGCAACTACACAACATGATTTAGGTTCTTATTCAAATGATGAAAGAAAAATTACAGCCATGGGTTTTCCAAGTAAGGATTCTATTGGAAGTAATTGTTCTTCAAGTAGTAGTAGCCTCAGTGAAACTCAACATGAAAAAGAAAGATTACATATTTTCCAACTAAGGGCTATTTCAAAGCATACCAAGATAGATACTCTTTTTGATATTGGATCTCAAGCAAACCTCATATCTGAAGACACTATCAAGAAATTAAAATTTGAAACTACTCCACATCTTAAACCATACCCTCTAGGATGGGTATGTGACAATGCCAAATTGCATGTGAAAAGAAGGTTTAAACTTAGATTTTCCATCATTGCAAACTTTATAGATGAGGTAGAGCTTGATGTTATTCCATTGGCTATCTGTGGTATTGTATTGCGAAGCCCATATTTATATGATAAGAGAGTCATCTTTCATCGTCATGAGAACAAGTATCATTTGTTTAAAAATGGAGTTGAGTACATTGTTAGAGCACATACAAAGAGGTTGAATTTGTCACATGTAAATACTGGACAAATGAAGAGATTAGTCACTGCTAGTAAGCCTTTTGTCCTCTTTATGATAAAACCTAAAGACAATTTTGAAAATGAAGCTTTCCAAGGTTGTGATGCAAAGTTGAAATATGATTTATATGAGTTTGTTAACCAATATGATGAAATGTTTTAGGAACCAAAAGGATTACCTCCAAAAAGGGGTATCCAACATGAGATGCAATTCCAGAAAGATTGTCATCTTCCAAACATTGGCATCTACAGGATGTCAGTCATGAAGGGTGTTGAAATTAAAAAAAAATCCAAGAGTTTCTTGACAAAGGGATCATCATCCCAAGTACATCACCATGTGGGTCACCAACTATTTTAATGCCAAAGAAAGATGGAATATGTCATATGTGTGTAGATTTTAGAGCCTTGAACAATATTATAGTAAATAATCGTTATCCTCTTCCTAGAATTGATGATTTTCTTTATCAATTGAAATATTTTACTAAGTTAGATTTGAGAAGTGGATATCATCAGATTAGGATTGTTGAAGGAGACACATGGAATAAAACTTTCAAAACAAATCAAGGTTTGTTTGAGTGGATGGTAATGCCATTTAGGCTTTGTAATGCTCCTTCTACATTCACGAGAGTCATGAATGATGTTTTAAGGACTTTTCTTGATGATTGTGCGATTGTCTACTTGGATGACATTTTAATATTTAGCAAATCTCGTGAAGAGTTGTTATGCATGTAAAGAAAGTTTTGGAAGTCTTAAAGAAAGAAAAATTATTTTTGAAGATGTCTAAATGTGAGTTTGGAAAGACCTCACTTGTTTACTTGGGAGATATTCTTGGAGGAGGAGAACTTAAAATTGATCCTTCCAAGGTCAAAGTCATTTTCGATTGGCCCAAGCCCAACAATGTGATATAGGTAAGAAGATTTTTGGGAGAAACCCAATATTGGAGAAAGTTTATTGCCAACTTATCTTAAATTGCAGCTCCATTACATAAAGTGACAAGAATTAAGAAAGTTTTCCAATGGGGAGGCAAGAAACAAAACTCTTCTAATGCATTGAAGGAGAATATTAGTTCAGCTTCAGTTCTTGAACTTCCTAATTTGAGAAATCCATTTTATATCCAAACAGATGCAAGCAATTATGAAATGGGAGCATTCTTCTTACAACATGGTAAGCCCATTTGTTTTCATTCTGAAAATTTTAATGGTGTTGTGATTAACTATCCTACTTATGATAAGGAATTGTATGCATTGGTGCAAAGTGTGAAAAAATGGAAACATTATTTGTTGGGAAAATAAACTATCATTCACACAGATCATCAACCATTTCAATACTTACAATCACAAACAAAGCTACAAAAAGCAAGAAACTTCATATGGATGGGTTTTGTATAACAATTCCACTTGGTTATAAGGTATAATAAATGAATTTATAACAAATTTGTTGATATCCTTTCTAGGCCTATTGTTAGTGCTTCAGTTTTTCTTAAGAATAATTCTACCATGCATGAGAGCTATGTTGAACAATATGCTTTAGATGTTGATTTTAAAGAGGTTTATGCAACTTTGTGTCATTCTAACCAAGTTGAGGAATTGGGTTACCATGTGCATGATAAGATTTTGTATCATCTTGGTAAGCTATGTATTCAATAGGGTGAAAGAGTCAACATCGTAACAGAAGCACATTCTTTTCCTATTGCTGGCTACTTTGGTGTAGGCAAGATGATGGCTAATTTTCCAAGGTATTTCTATTGGCTTAAAATGAATAAAAGTGTTTCAAGATATGTAAGATGATGTTCTTTATGTGCTGCAAGTAAACCTAACAATAGAAAGTTGGATTTGTATGCTCCATTTCCCATTCCTTCTCGTCCTTGGGAAAGAATTTCCATTGACTTTGTAGGAGGTCTACCGATGCGTAAAAAGAATAATGATTATATTTATGTTGTGGTTGATCGTTTTAGAAAAATGTGTATTTTGATGCCTTGTAATAAGAATGTTACATCTGAACAAACAACACAAATGTTCTTTTAGCATGTTTGGGTACATTTTGGGTTGAGAAAATCCATTATTTCTAATCAAGAGAACAAATTTTAATCCACAAACTGATGGTCAAACAAAAGTGGGAAATAGAACAATAGTACATCTTCTTCGTGGTTATTGTAGCAAGCATCATAAGATTTTGGATTATTTTCCAAAATCTCCTTTAGATTTTATCTTTGGGAAGGATATTTCTATTGATGGTAAATATGACATTGATAGAGAAAAGAATTTCATTGAAGATATTCAGTTGGTGCATCAAATGGTACAAGAATAGTTGGAAAACATCCAAGCCAAGTACAAGACAAGACATGACAAGCATCGTGTTGATCACGGTTTACAAGTTGGAGATGAAGTTTGTCTTTATATTAGAAAAGAGAGGATTAAAGAAGAAGGTAAAAAAATGAAACCAATTAGATATGGACCTTCCAAGATTCCTGAAAAAGATTGGTAATAATGCCTTCTGTTTGGATTTGACTCCTTATATGAAAATGTATGTAGTTTTTAATGTTGAGCATTTGAGATTGTATGAGACTCCTTTGATTCATGATCAAGGAGAGAATGTTCAAATTCCTTCCATAAATGATTTCTCGAAAGAATATCTTTCAGAACTACATGAAGATACAATCCTAGAAAGAAGGATGAGAACTTCAAACAAGGGAATGTGGAATAAATTCGATATTGTATTAAAGGAATAAATCCAAGAAAAGATAAATGGATTGAGGCTGGAAAGGTGAGGGAATTGTACCCTCATTTTCAGATAGACTGACAGTAGTCTTTTGGAGGTCCAAAAGCTTATGAATGGGGAGGAGTGATCCAGGGGATCAAAATATGCTCAAAAATAAAAGTTCTCATAATTGCTTGGAAATGGAATCCTGCATAGGCCTTGTCCTCTTCATCCTAATGCAACTTGAATAGGTTCAAAAGGAAAAATTTGTCTACTTTGCCAAATATGGAAAAAATTTGTTGACTGTATAGTCCGTAGAGTTCATACAGTCTTTACTACTATTGTGCAGACCATTCTGGCACGTGGCAGGGTTACCATAGTGACACGTGGTAAGTGGTGACATGGTCGAGCATGATGTGGCAGGTGATTGGCACATGAGATGGACCTATCCGGCTTCTAGACGTGGCACTACCAGCCTGCCTACCATATGTGACTCAACCATATAGTATTAAACTAATAGTTAAACTTGCATAAGGATTCATACGGGCAGAGAAAGGGTTGGGGCTTAGCCCCAACCCTTAGTCACAAAACTCCCATACAACCTTCAACACGGGGTTCCTTAGTCATGTATTTACACTAGTTCATTTGACAAACACTCTAATCAACAGTCAATCCATGTCGCTGGATCCAACAGTCTGTCCATAAGTGCGGGGTCTGGATTTAGCACTCAAACGTGGCCACATGGAGGCCATGTGACCAAGACCTCCACCGAGAAAGGACGTATGCCTCCTAAATGTTCGACAAAATTCCATGATTTGTAAGATGCACATGGATGGTGGGTTTTGGCATGGAAATGCACTCTGGAACTAGGTTGTTCAGTTCACACAGGTGCATTTTGGTTAGCAGAGACAACAAAGACTTGGGAGAAACTTCCAAGAAGTGATTCCAACTCATTTTTTGGCCAAAATAGGTGCAGGAAGATCCCAGCTAGGGGTTTTTGGACATTCTGGAGCCATTGAATCCATCTATTTTGCATTATGAGTATTGTAAAGAACTAATTTTGACACTTTGAGAATTAATGAAAATGATCCATTGGAAGTTGGACCAGGAGATGTATCCCAAGAGAGGGGTGAACTCCTTTATCATTTTGTAACTTGATCCTATTACCCAAGCACATACAAATTTCACTTGAAATTTTAAAGAGACCCAAGACTTTTAATTTTCAAATCAATAGACAAGTGTCCTTTTAGCTACTTTCCAATGGATTTCATGGGGTGTTTTCATATACCAGGAAATAAGACCAAAAACAAAGGAAATATCTGTATGAATATGAGTCAAGTATAAGAGGCTACCAACTAACTAATGGTACAGGGTGACATCAACTTCGGGAGAAGAACATGTAGCAGTAAGCTTACCTCTAGACTGGAAGGGAGAAGGGAGTCGTTTGCAATATTCCATGTGAAAGTGACAAAGAAGGTCACAAGCATACTTAGATTGGGAGATAAAAATTCCTTCATTGGTTTGCAAAACTTGGAGGCCAAGGAAATAGTGAAAAAGTCTTAAGTCTTTCATTTCAAATTTCTTCTTACGGATGGTTTTCACATGGTTTAAAATTTTTGAGTCACTACTGGTAAGGATAAGGTCATCAACATAAAGGACAAGGATTATGAGACGACTTCCTACTTTCTTGGTATAGACATTAGGATCAGAATGGAATCTAGAGAATCTAGTGTCAATAAGAAAGCTATCCATTTTGGCATACCAAACTTGAGGAGATTTCTTAATACCATAAAGAGATTTCTTAAGGCGAAAAACAAGGATAGATTCATTATGGACATAGCCAAGAGGTTGTTCCATGTAGATTTCTTCTTGAAAATATTAATGTAAGAAATCAGATTTAACATCCATCTGATAGAGCTCCCATTGATGCGAGGCAGTAAGGGAAAGAACAAGAAATATGGAATTCATTTTGGCTACAGGGGGAAAGGTTTCATTATAGTCAATTTCTTCAACTTGGGAAAATCCTTTGGAAAATAACTGAGCCTTGTGTCTTTCAACACTTCCATCCGATGCATACTTATTTATGTAGACCCATTTACATCTGACAAGTTTTCTTCCTTTCCGAAGAGGTACAAGATCCCAAGTATCATTTTCCGTTAAAGAACGATACTCTTCATTCATTGTCGTATCCCGATATGGATGATCAGAAGCTTCTACAAATGTTTTTGGATACTGAGTATCTGAAACTTGAGCCAAAAGAGAAGAGGCTCACTAGAGCTGCGAACATGTCTGAGGTTGATTTGAAGGATCACCCACAAGATCAACAATTGCTTCTCGTGTTGAATGGACCCATATAGGAAGCAACGGAGCTTGTGCTAGTGCAGGTTAAAAGGATTCATCTAGAGAAAGGTGAGAAAGTTGAGGTGGATTTTCATCCTCATTGTCATTGTCTGAAGAAGAAACCTGATCTAAAAATGAAGAAGACTTGAAAAAATTGAATAATTATTGCAAGTGAAATGTTATGTGTTTAAAGCAACAGGATCAATTTGCAACACATAAATTTAGGATTACTTATGCAAAATACACATAGACAGCAGCATAAACATTGAACATAAACACATGTGCACAATAATTGATAAAGGAGTTCACCCCTCTTATGGGCTACATCTCCTAGTCCAGCTTCCAATGGATCATTATTATTAATTTCTCAAAAGTGCTCAAAAACATGTCTTACAATACTCAAACTGACAAACCGACTGCTCCAATGGCTTCCCAGCGTCCCAAAACCCCTCTCTGGGCTCTTTCGGCACCTGAAACGGTCGAAAAATGAGAAAGATAGGCCTCCTGGAAGTCTCCTTCTCCAAGCTTGCTGTCTCTGGTTCTACAATTCACACTCCCCCTTGAGTGAACCTGGATCACACGCTCTTTAAAGTGTAAAAACCTGGCACCGGGTGCAATCGCGCCAACGGTGCAAATCGTAGGACGGTTAAGGCGCCTCCAGCCCCTAACCGCCTCGGCACTTGGGTGTATGGTAGCATGTGACCGAATGCTGGGCAAAGTGGTTAATTCATTGTCCAACCGTGTAACCCCCGCGTGGTTAAACCACCGGTCAAACAGGGTTACATGCACGCACATTTAACCAAAGTTTATGGTTCAAAACCCCGTGCGCAGGTTAATATAATATGCAAACTATAGTGTATATATATATGCAATGTAATATTGCAATACATTGCAATTCAATGCAATGTAATGCGCGCGCCAACGGTCGGGATTTTATATATATGGTCGTATGTAATACAATGTGTCCACGGGTCGGGGCTTAGCCCCGGCCCGAACCCCTTTGCATCCGACATATATCAACGTTAAATAATAGTAAAACCATATGCCAGCAATAACCAATAACCAACTGCCACATCATCACCGTACGGCCTAAACGGTCCTTCCACGTCACCGTACAGACTGTACGGACAGGTACAGTCAGCATCCCAAAATTTTGCCTGTTTGGCTTGGTAGACAGATCGTGATATCTCCTTCATACGGACTCCATTTGAAAAAGTAAATACATCGTCGGAATCAGGAAGACGAGATGGACGCAATGGCACTGTTTTCGTCGCATTCCGAGCACTTTGAAAATTGAGCAAAATTTGATCCCCTGATCAAAACCAGAATGGGAATAAAAGAAGGAAAAAACACCGAAGATGGATCGCAGGTCGAAGAAGGAACAAATGTTCGCAGGATGAAGAAGACACAATCATTGAATTAGGTTCGCACGACAAGATATTTTCATCAAATTTTACATCTCTTCTAATAATAATTTCATTACAATGTGGTTGAATAAGTATATAACCTTTGAAATCTTCAGAATAACCAACAAATATACACTTCTCACTTTTAGGTTGAAATTATTTCCTTTTCTCATTAGCAATGTGAGCCCATGCTTTACTGCCAAAGACACGAAAGTGACTTACATATGAATTAATTTTATTCCAAGCTTCTTCTGGTGTTATATTTTTAAGAGCCTTTGTGGGAGTACGATTTACTATGTAATTTTCACAGTTGATGGATTTCTCCCAATACTTTAGACTTGATCCCTTAGATTGGATCATACAATTAACTGTTTCTTTTAATGTGCAGTTCTTTCTCTCACCAACACAATTTTGTTGTGTTGTATATGGAACAATGTGTTGCAATTGGATTCCCTGTGTATTGCAATAACTTGAAAAATTATTCTTCACATATTTTCCTCCATTATGTATTCTTAAACTTTGAATTTGATGTCCAAATTGCTTTTCTACAAGGGTTTTGTAGGTTGAAAACTTGTCAAAAAAAATTTTCTTAAGTTTTAAGCAGTAAAACCAAGTACATCTAGAAAAGTCATCAATGAAAGTTAAGAAATACTTGCACCCATAAAAAGCAGGAGAAGAAAGTGGACCACAAAAATCATTTTGAACAAGCTGCAAAGGGCCTAAGGCGTGCCAAGAGACATGTTTGTCAAAACTGTCCCAATGATGCTTGTCGAGAACACAACCGACACAAACACCATCTTTGCATGAAACAGGAGGAAGACTAGTGACCATATCTTGATTACATAGTTGTTGTAATGAGTGACAGTTTAGATGACCAAACCACTCATGCAAAATTTTTCTCAAGTCATCGCTACGAGCAACAAAAACTGATGAAAATGATGATGAACCAAAGTTGTCAATCATGTACAACTTGGTAATATCATGAGCAATTCCAATTGCAATAACATGCTTAGGATATTTTAGATCCTTGATTACAACTTGGTAAGGTGAAAACTCTATGGTTTTGACTTCACACGAATGAGTGATTTTATATACTGATAGAAGGTTACAAGAAAGACTTGGAACACATAATGCATCATTGAAATGACTATTTTCTACTTGAATTGTTTCATATCGTTCAACACTAAAATATCTATCATCACCAAAAAATATTCTATTGGTGTTACATTCATTTAGAGAAGAAAATATGTCTCTATCCTTAGCCATATGATAAGATGCTCCAAAATCAATAAGTTACTCATCAAAATAAGAGGTAGAAGTTGTATTGAAGGAGAAACCAAAAGCATAAAGTGAATGTCCATGAGAAGAAGAAGAAGTAGAATCAATACTGATGTTCTGCTTCTTCATCACTTCTTCTAAAGATTCCATCTTATTGAAACATTTGGACTCATCATGACCATCTTTATCATAAAAATTTCAATGTCTGTCAGTCTTATTATTTTTATATTTTTATTATTTGTCACCATTAGGAGAAGAACTTGTCTCAGTGGCTTTGGGACCCTTATGTTTCTTTTTGTTGTGGTAAGGATGTTCTTTCTTGGGATTCTTGGGTTTATAATTCTGATGGACCACTAAGGCTTTGTTGGAAGTACCTTCATTGTTGATCACTCCAAGTTGTACAAGCTTATCTTGCTCTCTAATCAAAGCATCACACAAGTTCTCAAGAGTGGGTTTTTGATAAGTTGTCCCTAGAGCCTCTTGAATGGCATAAAAGGTATATACAAACATAGGATATTCACTATTTATCTTAAAAAGAATAAGGTAGATGGAATTATCTTCTTCTATCTTTATCTTACATTTTCTCATAAAATTATGAGTGTTTTAAGCTTAAATAAATAGTCTCAATGAAATAAAAATCACTTCGACTTAAAGTTAGTACTTGATTTTCTAACTGTTGTGCTCAAATAATATTGTTTTTACCAAATACACATTCAATATTTTCCCAAGCTTCTTTGGGTTTATCAATTTGTTGAAGGTGGAACCTTCAATGAGGAGAGATTGACATTCTAATTAGTCCACCTGCTTCATCATTCCTATTAACCCATTTGAATTTATTATCAACATCAGTAGGTTATGTTTCCTTTCCCAAGGTAATATGGTACAGGCCTTTACTTCTTAATAAATACTACATATGGGATTTCCATTAGAATTAATTTGTGCTAGTAAGTAAATGATTACTTGAAGAATCCATATATATATTTTTTGTTCACTAGTTTGTTTGTGGCATGCAGGATTAGCCTGTGGATGTGAAACCACGACTCGTGGGAATATGAGATGTTAAAATCACCTGAGGATGGAACCCAGTCCGAGATACACTAACCCTTAACATGGTTGGAGTTTTTTTCCCCGGAGGTTTCAAACCGGTGACTTTAACATCACAGAGTCCCTTAACAACACACTCTGTCACTGACTGTTCTACACCTCAGGGACAAGACGCCATATTAAATATCTACATAATATGGATTTAAAAACTGAAATTGAGGATCTGTATGGAAATATATCGAAAAAATACGCGGTTTAAAAAAAACGGCATTGAAAACGGACTTTGGATGTGAAAGTTATTCCCTTTTTAAAAAATTAATATGATCCGGATTTATGTAGGAACA
>ML801039.1:108555-181694 GCA_009831015.1 Picea engelmannii
GAGGTTGATCTTGCAAAGGTTCAACCAGATCGAGCCCCAACTCCTTATACCCCGATCTCGTTGGGGACATGCAAAGAAGGATCGAGAATGAGCAGACCACTCTGATACCACTGATCCAGATTTATGTAGGAACACAATGAAATGCAAAAATAAACATAAACACAGAGATGCAGCGGAAATAAGACTTCATTTCATTAATAACAAATGACTGAAATATGCTTACAGACAGAATGGAAATAAACTAGCTAGGGCGTTGGTAGCTTATCTCTGAGAAGAGATGTGGCCGCTACTCGCATCCGTGAGAAGATGATTACAATGAGGCTCTGAAGGCCCTTTTTACAATAAATGGGAATGCCAAAAGTCCTAGACATCCAAAAACCTAACCCTGGGAGATGAAGCGCCAAAAGTCATGTGGGCCACATTTGCATAAGTTGGTACATCAACTTCCCGGGGTCGTAACTTTTGCATACGATCTCCGTTTTAGGCGTATTATAGCCCATTGGAAAGATATATCCGAGGACTACAACATTTTCCACAAAATTTCATGATGAAAATTTTCAACCGCAACATACCCCAAAAAACGTCGTTTAGGGCCTCAAAACGGCTCCAGAAGTTTAGGACCCGGAAAACTTCTAAAAATAGTAAACTATGCGAAAACTACAAAACTAAAAGAAGCAATGGTGGGGGTCCAAGTGGAATAGGTGGGTGGCCACCAATATCCACCTGGATCATAATAAATGGTAACCAAATGACCATGTGATGAAGTGACCCACTTTTATAAAAATAAATGGGGATCACTTTTACAATGAAGTTACTTTATAAAAGAAAAGTTGCATGCAAAATAAATAACTCTAAAATATTAAAGCTACTTATAGTGATTCACTTTTACACTTGAAGTGAAATACACTTTATAATGGAGCATGAACTTTTTAAAAAAATGTAACAAAAAGAGAGACTTGAACTCAAGACCTCTTACTTAATAAGGAAACTTTTAACCAAATGGGATAAAAAAACATATTTTATTGTTTAGAAAGAGGATTGGGGGTTTTGTTGTTGTTTTTTTTGTGGTAGACGGCCTTGGAGAGTGTGGTAAAAAAAACATTTTTCACACAATAAAACATATTCGCTCCTCGATGACAACAAGGGTTAGATCTCGATTATCTTACCTGGAAAATGCACCTTTTTCTGATCTTTTTCTGATTTTTCGATCTTTTTTTATTTTTTGAGATCGCACAAGGTGTGGGGAAAATGGAATATGAAAATCTAAAAGAGTAGAAAATCGGAAACGAACAATATAAAACTAAAATAATGCTCTACACAAAAATTAAAAGGGGAGTATCTAGGCTTTATACCTCAAGATCTAGTTGAAATGCCCATATTTTGGGAAAATGGAAACTTTTTCAAGTGAACAAAAAGCGTTCCTGAATTAGAAAAGCACTCTAGATTCAATGGAACAGTTGTCTCATCCCATAAATTTACAAAAATTGCAGAAAACAAAGATGAGACAACTCGTCTTCACGATCTCGATCTACAACATGAGTGGGTCTTGAAACAAGCTTTGATACCATGTTTGACGATACATGTATTGCAATAGAGGATGAAACAATTCAGTGACCAGTCACACAACCATATCAAATATCAACACACTGATGTTTTGACGTGGTAAAACCCCTACGGGGGAAACATCCATAGCCCCAGCCAACACGACCACTTGGAGCAGTTTATTAATGAAAAAGAAAAAGATTACAGTGAGATTTTACAATATATTTTATCACAATTGATCATCAGAAAATGACCCTCCATGCTCTCTAAATAGATATCATTGACCAATCGGTTGTTAATCCATGGATCAATGGTCGTTAAGATCAAGGAGAATATGAACTGTCAAATCACTTTATGTTGGGAACATATCGCAACCATCAGATTTCCTAACTACAAATGCATACTAATGCATACTAAAGAAACACACTCTTACCTAACAACAGATTAGACCATGTATATCTTAACTAACTCCTATGTTTCTAGATATCGTAATAGAAACAATGATGTTTGTGTCAATTTGACTCCATTTTCCACCTGATATCATATTTAGCCAATATTTGCACCAATAACTATGTGTCCAAACCAAATTTTCCTCATTAATTAATCACATTCCCATGCTACTCCTTCCACCTCTCTATGACTTGGAATGCCTTGGATTCAACCTCAACTATCCTTCCCAAATAAAGAGAAACACTCATTTCCAAGTAATCTCTTCATGATGCAATCTTCCTATCCTCACAATCCTAAAAATCAAGGCAAGTCCTAACGTTACCTTCTCCCATCAAGTCACCTCTCTACAAATCAATATTTTTGATGAGTGTGGCAAACATGCCTACACTCCTCAAACTTCCCAACGACCTATCCAAAGTGATTCAACTAGAATGAGTCACCTCAAAGAACTTCCATGCATAGGGTACGTTTACACCAATAATTCTACCAACTCCAGCAAATGACCCCCTCTATATCTCTGAGTCATTTCACAATCATCCACAATTCACCAAGGTTCACTCTTCCTCATCCAATGTCACATACAAAATACGAACAATCAACACCCAATTCACTTGGTATGTGTTCTTCCCATTTAGGTTGACTTCCAACAATTCTTGGTCGACTTCTTTGTTGACTCCATCCATCTCTTGAAATGAAACTACCTTGGACCTACTACAAGAATTAAAAAAAATGGCATTTTCATCATAAGTATCAAGTCATCACATGAAGCAATGAAACTATATAGGGAACCAAACAACAAGGCACCTTACCCATCCCTCTCAACTCATCAAGTCCAGACCTTACTTCCTACATCACCATAGCGACCTATGCAATGTGCCTCATCAAAGAGTTAGGTATATTCTTGAATCCACATCAATGAATGCATCAAAATATTCCTACATCCACAACATGACTCATCCAAGCAAGTAACCCCAATCTCTTTGCATGCTCACCCCATCAACTTGGCATCCCAACTGGTAAAAGAATTCTTTGAATTTTCACCACTTGATTCACCCTCTTGAGTATGTTGGTTCTCACCGTGTAAATTGATTGCACTTGAACTACCAATTCATCTTACTTCCCTTCAAGGAACTCATTGCAACACGTAGGGAGTGCAAGAAATCAAATACAAACACAATTTTCCCAACAACATGCTTCGTTGTAACCATGTTTTAAGTCTATTTACTTAGACCTTCACTTTCCCAAGAAAATGACTCTTCGCATGAACTATCCTTAATCATTGTATATAGATCCAAAAACCTATAAGAACTTTGTTGTGATATAAAGTTTATTCCATCTATCCACTTAATAAATCCATCTAAGTCCCAAAATTTGAATGCAACCACTCAAAACTGTCTCTAATTCCTTTCCATTTCTACACCTGAACTCCTTCCACTTCAAGGAACCATGCATCCACCTCTCTACAGTCAATCCATACTACTCCTAATTGATTGTTGTAAATCTGAGAAGAGGTACCTCATTTGAAGGATGTGATCAACCCACTCATCCAACAACCCATATAAACTCAACTATTGTTCTTGGTGATGAATGACATGAATACTTCATGATTGAAATGTTCCCAAACAACTTCCTATTGTGAAGCTACTCTAGTTCACCCTAGATCGTCCAACACACTCAAGTGTTTTATCTTGTTGCAATCCAAAACTACTCCCTTTTACGATCACTTCTGGGATCACCCTCTATGCTCAATTTTGTGATCACCTATGTGGTTAGATCTACGACAAGTGATGCGAAAAATATTGTGTTCAACTACCTTTCCCGAGTGCTAAGTTCACCCAACAAAATCTGCACTTGGTATCTCAAGGTGTTCACAACAGGTCTGGCACTGAGTTCTATTACACATCAAATGAATCAATTATGTACCCAAACTGTCTCTACAATCAATTATGTGACAAGCTTCCTAGAAAAAACAGGATTGTAGAGCAATAAAATAAAATAAAAATGCGGAAATAAAACACAAAAGACACACAATACAATAAGACACATATATATGTGTGTTTCACCCAATGTTGGCTACGTCCACCTAGAAATTTCCAAGTCCTTCTTTTCTATTATCCAGCAAGTGAAGGGATACAACCTACAACACACCCATTGTAACTTCATCTTCTTTCTCTCATAGTCTCCTCTCTTAGAATACAATATTCACAATCATACATAGTTGCAATACATTTCCCTCATAAAAGAGGGTTTCCTTCTAGGGAAAAAAACCCTAACATAACTTCTACCATCATATCTATGACCTTATAATGAACGGTCAAGATTTACTATAAAATTACAATATACATTTACAAGGAAATTGTTCCTTTGGGGGATTCGCCCCCGAACCCCCACCGGCGGCATGCCTGCCCCCTGACCCTGTAGGGGGGGGGGAAAGCCCCCCCTACAACTACCCCTTGTGGAGGGGTGTATATTCTTCCGAGATGTAAACAATTCATGGGGTATAAACACGATTGAAAACAAAAACCTCTGAATCAGGAAGATAATCAGGCTCCACAACCAACAATCTCCCACTTGGAGACTGATCTCAAAAACTCCACTATTGATGTATCCATTGGGCTATGATCCTCCTTAGACCTGGAAAATTTCTCATCTTCACCTTCATGCTTGAAGAAAAATTGAAACTGAGCAGGAACTTAATTTCTCACTAGTTACTCCCTTTGTTAACATCCATGGAGGATTTTGGCTATTGTGTATCTTTTACAACTTCAAATGTCCATCTTTGAATATGGATCATATGAAATGGTACCTTATCTATATATTCTTAGTCTTTGAATGGAAGGATGAGTTTTTTTCAAGATAAATGGCACTCGCATTGTCACAATACAACATGTTATTCTCTTTCCTTTTTCCCAATTCCGCCATAAAATTTTGTAACCAAACCATCTATTTACTAGCCTCTGTAGTAGCAACATACTCTACTTATATTGTTGAAAGTGCAACAATCTTTTGCAGTTTTGAAATCCAACTTACTATTATTCCACCTAGAGTAAAAACATACCTTCTAGTCCTCCTCCTGCTATATTTATCACCTTCCATATATGAATCAGCATATCCCTGTAGAACATTTTCTAAACCTCCAAAACATTATGCATGAGTAGGAGTATCTTTCAAATCCCTGAGAATTCACTTTACTTTCTCCCAATGTTCTTTACCTAGATTGTTCATATACCTATTCAGAACTCCCACTACATGTGCAATATCTGGTCTTGTGAAAACCATCACATACATCAAGCTACCAATTGCTGATGAATAAGGGACCCTAGACATGTATTATATCTCCTCCTATGTCTTGGGACACATTTCCTTGGTTATTTTGAAATGACTGGTCAAAGGTGTACTAACTAGTTTTGCATTCTGCATTCTAAACCTCTCCAACACCTTCTCTATGTACTCACCCTAAGACAATGTCAATTTGTGATTTTTTCTATCTCTTGTTATTCCCATACTAAGGATTGTATTTGCAACACCAAAATCCTTCATCACAAATGAATTAGATAATTTCTTCTTGATCACATTTATATCCTACATATTAGAACCTGCAACAAGCATGTCATCTACATACAATAGAAAGATAACATAACTTCCATTTTCTAGACTTTTAAAATAAACACAGTGATCAAAATGACATCTACTATAACCTTGTTCTGTCATAAACCTATCAAACTTCAAATACCACTGCCTTGGAGCTTGCTTTAGGCCATACAATCTCTTCTTCAACATGCATACCAAATTTCCCTTCCCTTTGACCTCATACCCCTGTGGTTGTTGTTGCATATAAATATCTTCCTCCAACTCCCCATGGAGAAACATTGTATTAACATGTAACTATTCAATTTGCAAATATTCTACTACCACAAGACTTAAAATAGTCCTAATTGAAGTCATTTTAACAACGAGAGAAAATATTTCATCAAAATATACCTTTCTTTTGTGCAAACCCCTTTACAACAATTCTATCCTTGTACCAATTGTTGCCTCCATATTGTTCCTTCAACATGTAAACCCATTTATTCATCAATGCTCTTTTTCCTGCAGGCAACTGAACCAAATCCCAAGTCTGGTTATTTTCCAGTGAATCCATTTCCTCTTTTATGCCTTGCTCCCACTTCTTTTTAGTGTCTACATGCATTACCTCTTGATAATATTTTGGTTCACCATAACCATTCAACAATAAATAATATAATGAAGGAGAGTATCGTTCAGGGGGTGTACTTAACTTGGTAGATATTCTAATAGTGCTTGCAGGAGTTTGAGGTACCTATTTTTCCTGTTGTTGTACATTTTGATTTTATGGTACCTTTGGAGTTTTTTTTTAGTGATCTCATCAAGAACCGTGTATTTCGGTTTTTCTTTTTCTTGTTTCTTTCCCTGCAACTGATCTTTGTACATGGCCTTCTCATTGAATATGACATTTCTAATCCTAATGATTTTGTTATTTTCATAATCCCATAAGTGATAACAAAAAGCATTAACACTTTAACCAAACACTTCTTGGATTTTTCCTCAAGCTTTGTCCTATTTTCTTTATCAATATGGGCAAATGCTTCACAGCCAAAAGTCTTCAAAAAAGAATAGTTTACCATTTTTCCTGTCCATGCCTCCTCTAGAATTCCACCATCCAAAGAGATTGAAGGTCCTCTATTTATTAAGTAAAAAAAAATATCTATAACATCTTCCCATAACTGTAAGGGAAAAACAACATGTCATCTCATACTCCTTGCACGCTACATGATTGTCTTGTTCATCCTTTCTGACACACCATTTTCTTGTGGTGTTCCTCGAAATGTCTTCTCTCTACGAATCCCATGGTATGAACAGTAATCATCAAACTCCTTGCTGCAGTATTCACATCCATTGTCTGATCTGAGACACTTCAACCTTTTTCTTGTCTCAATCTCAACCAAAGCTTTGCATTTATTAAAAGTATAAAAAACATTATATTTTTGTCGAATGCAATAAACCCAAGTTTTTCTAGTTGCATCATCAGTAAAAGTAACATAATAATGAGAGCCACGAAGAGATAGTAGCTTAGTTGGTCCCCATACACATGTATGCACAAGCTCTAACCTTTCACTCTTTTTTCTTTTCCGACTCTAAGAAATCTGACTCTAGTTTGTTTTCCATAAAAGCAATGCTCACAAAAATCCAAATCAATTTATTTAAGATCTGGAAAAAAATTTATTTTGTGAAGAATATGCATCCCCTTCTCACTCATGTGTCTAAGCCTATGATTCCACACTATTGTATCCACTCTTGCAGAAGGTAACAAGATAGAAGAGACAATATTACTAGTACATAAAGACAATGTACCTACCTTCTTTCCTTTTTCTATCACTTGTGATCCTTTGGTGACCTTCCACACATTATCTATAAATACGGATATACAACCTTCACTTTCCAGCTTCCCTTTTGAAATCATATTTTTCCTTAGATCTATAACATGTCTTACCTCTTTCAACAACCATTGGATTCCATTCCTTTGATTTATTTTTACCTTTCCCATTCTAACAATTTTGCATGGTGCATCATCACCCAAATGAACCTATCCAAAATCACCTTGAACATAATCTAGAATTTTTGTCCTATGGGGTGTGGCATGAAATGAAGTCCATGAATCTACTACCCAAGACTCATAAATGTTATGTACAAAAAGAATAAAAGAATCTTGTAACACGTCACCTGTTACATTTACTTCCTGATTTTTCTCTTGTTTTCCATCTCTTTTTTTATTTGGAGTTGTACAACCTTTATTCAGATTTCCTTTCTTCCCACAATTCCAACACTCTATCTTTCCCAGTCTAGATTTGGATCTACTCTTCCTAGAATTACCACAGTTCGCTAAGCCCTTTCCTCTATCCTTTTGTATTTCCATGTTATCCATGTTTAACACATTACCTGATGTCTCACCTATTATTTTCTGTCGCTTTTCCTCACTAAGGATAACACCAACAACATCATAAAATTTTAAAGTGTTTGAAACAGAGACAGAGTTAATTACAACCATGACCAAGTCCTTCCAACTTTCTGGAAATGAGTACAAGATTAGAATATCCTTGACCTCATCATCAAGTCAACTTTTACGGAACTTAGTTAATTAGTAATCGTATTAAATTAATTTAAATTTTCTCAAACAAACCCAGCTTATGACATCTCCATATTAAATAATATCTTCATTAGAAATACCTTATTGGACGTTGAGGTTCTTTCATATAGTTTTTCCAATGTGTCCATCATCTCCTTCTTTGTCTTTTCTTTCGAAATATTGAAATCCATCGACGCTATTAGATTTAGACGTATCATTCCTAGTGACTTTCTGTCAAGAACCTCCCATTATTCGTCCTTCATGATCGTCAGCTTCTTTTCTATTCCACCCAATGGTCGGAATAAATCTTTCTAATATAAATAATATTCCCTCTGCATATTCCATAACTGGTAGTTTTGGTCATTAAATTTATCTACCCTAAACTTTCCATCTTCCTCCATTGATCCCACTCAAACCAGGAACCCTGTTTTCCTAGGAGTTACCTGTCTCTCTGATACCAATAGTTAGAAAAATAGGATCGCAGAGAAATTAAATATAAAAAATGTGAAAATAAAACACATAAGATACACAATACAATAGAGATATAGATATATGTGGTTCACCCAGTGTGGGATATGTCCACTAGATAAATTGGCGTGTCCTTTCTTTTTATTATCCAGCAAATGAAGGGATACAACTTATAGCACACCCACTTTAACTTCCTCTTCTTTCTCTCACACTCTCCTCTCTCAAAATACAATATTCGCAATGATACATAGCCACAATACATTTCCTTCATAAAAGAGGGTCTCCTTCTAGAGAAAAGAACCCTAACATAAATTCTACCATTAGATCTGCAACCTTATAATGAACGGTCCATATTTACTATGAAATTATGATATACATTTACAAAGCTTTCCCCCAAAGCCCGCAAGGGGGGAAAGCCCCCCTTGTAACTCCCCCACGTGGAGGGGTGTACAGTCTTCTGGGGTGTAAAGTATTCATTGCATATAAACATGTCTAAAAGAAAAAACCTTTGAATTAGGAATATAACCAGGCTCCACAACCAACAAAGCTCTGCAATGATCTTTGAGATGAGTTTTGAGATCACCCACCCTTTCTAGGTGATTTCTTTGACCACAAAATATGCTTTCCATCTATACAACGTGTTCACCCAAACCAACATTCCACTACACTGTCAACCAAATATCTTCCATAATTCTGATGAAAATTCTATGATGAACGAATTCACTCCACTAAATGGTTCACCCAATCGACAAATGCTCCCACCGAACTTTCTTCATTAGAAGTTGTATTTGATACCATCTATCGTTGAGATGGTGGTGAAGAGATCACCAACCTTCATCATAATTTTCAATGAATCTACTCGGATACCATCTATCATTAAGATAGTGGTGAGGAGCTCACCAACCCTTCATCAAAATCTACAATGAATCTTCTATGATACCATATGTCACATCCCCACAGTATTCCTTGTTGAATATTGTAATTATGTACCACTAGAGGGCATGCAACACTATGAAATTTCTCACTCGGTTGATTCACAACACCAAGGATACTTGATTTGGACTATACCTCTTCACCTAGAGCATACCCATACGCTGTTATAGGCTAGCGACGAGTCACACTCATACTATAGTGCAACTCCTATATACTTGAACAATTTTTACTAGTTTAAAGCTTAGTCATATTTAATCATACATCCATGAACATGAGAAGCCAAGAGAATGCAATGGAACAAACAAAATACATACACAAACAGTGCGGGCAACACAAATTGTTCCTAAGAACGAGCTAAGTCTTTGTTATAAAAAGGTAAAATAAGAGCACTACTAACTCAATTTACGTTTTGGAAATGTCACACAACTCATCTCACAGCACCAAGACACTCATACACAAATTTTCCACACCAATAAATCTATTTCAACCATATTTTCAACCTCATGTGGTGCACCTTAGACATTCCCTCAACTACGGATTTGGTATCTCTTACTTTCCATAGACTTCACAGATTTCAGTTATATATCACACATGCCTCCAATGGACATGTGTTACTAGACTTCCCAAAAACCATCCCAATGGAAGGTCGCCCAACTCTATCCACCAAATCCACCTCAAAGAAACACAATTCCTTCCAAGTGGAGGGACTTGCTTCCTTCGTAGAGCTCACCCATTTGCATCTAATCATGCCTCATAACCAAAAATCTCCTCTTGCCCTCCTTGTATTCAAATTTTCCTTACTTGGTTGTGCACCCTTATTCTCTTAGAAACACTCCAAAGTTCATCATCATGAACCCTTGTTTCCTTTGGGGTGTCACGCCCATTTTTGAGCCCATGTGTCTAAACAAATCATTCTTCCCTTCATGGACTCAGTTGCCCAAATGAATCATTGCACCCCTTCACGTACCCAATCACCCAAACGAACCCATGCACTTGTCAACCATCATGCCCCTGGAGACCATCACACCCAAATCTTGGTGTGCCCCTCATGTCGGTGTTCCCCAATATCTTTGTTGCGTCATACTTGGGCAATCCCATTGGCACGTTCGCATTCCCAAGGCATCCACTTTCCCATCTCGTCCAACACTTGGGTGCCAGAGAAACCTCATGTTCTATCTCCTTGAGGACATGGGAAAGGGTCTTTGTTCCCTTCTAGCGAACGACCTTAAACATATGGTATTGTAAATTTTAATTCAATTGAGGATAATATAAAAAATATTAATATTCAATCAAATATAGAGTAATATTTTTAAATTGTTCTCTCCTTCACATAAAAATACTATTTTATCATGCTTACTATGTATCCAAAGTCTATTATAAATTTGATATAAGTCCCATTTAATATATTCTAACTTGTTGTAGCCATGTTGAAAACAATTTTATTTATCACACAATGTCGAAATTCCTAGATCAAACTACAAAAAAGCTAGATGTTAAAACATTGATTAAAATATTGTGTCATTGTCAACTTACTCAACCTACTTAATAGGCTGTTGCAACTTCACTCTTGTCCAAGTTTCCTAAAAATACATTTCAATCTACTTGATGCAACTACTAATATAATTATAGAGATGAAAGCATTAATGCATTTAAGATTCTTAAACAATGCCTACATCTATCATCATTTTTGTTATGGTTCAACTTAGAGAATCATGTTTCACAACTAGCAACACTTCTTGGAAGAATAAGAAAAATTTACCACAATTTCTTCAAATTTGGAAAAGAATTAAAAGACTTTGGTTGACCCCCACATTTTTCTCATGCTCCAAACATGTTTCTCTTTATATATCCCATATGTAGAGTGACAACAAAGCTTCCATTTCACCTTTACATTCTTTAGTATCAATTATTGGTGAGTCTCCAATATCAAAATTTTCACATAGGAATAATAACAATCATTTTGTTTCATAATATATTTCATTCTCTTTTTCAAAGTAACAATGATGACTAAAAGTTTTAGCTACATTGAATACAGGTAAATTTGTGAATCTATCATTGAAATAATCACTCAACTTTTGGATAAATTATTTGTGAAAGTGAATACAATCTTCTATAATATCAAATTTGTGAATCTATCGTTGAAACAATCACTCAACTTTTAGATAAATTATTTGTGAAAGTGAATACAATCTTCTATAATACCAAACCCAACTGAATTCAATATTGGTTCAAATCTTAATGAATGTACATATAAAGCACTTGTATAATTAATAAAATCCAAATTTCATTTTTAAGATTTCTTACATGTTGAGATCTATCTCTAAATATATATCACAAGAATTTATTCAATATTGGTTCAAATCTTAATGAATGTACATGTAAAGCACTTGTATAATTAATAAAATCCAAATTTCATTTTTAAGATTTCTTACATGTTGAGATCTATCTCTAAATATATATCACAAGAATTTATTACCGAAATGTTAAATATTGTATTTTTGTGATGTTTTTATTATTTTTGCATGTTTTTTAATCATATTTACTACAAATATTATTGATTAGAAGATTTATTAAGTTATCTAATTATTTCAAACTAATTCGTAGATATTTTTCTCCCATGTTTATGAGGGGCATCCACCTATCCTATCGTAGACATGCTTCGTAGACATGCTTGAGGATAAGGAGCCAACTCAAGTGCATATAACTAACCTATACAATATTTGATCAAGTCTCTAATTTCATTCCCAAGTCATAAATCAACATTGTAATTTGATTCCTAGATAAGGAGTCTAACCCATTTAACTAAGTGTTTTACAACAAGATGATGAGCTTGTGAGGATTTTCATAATGATTTCGCGAGATATGAGAATAATTGTTTTTCATATTATTAGTATCCTAATGAAAATCGAGAGGGTGAGGGATAATTGTTTTTTCATATTATTAGTATCCTAATTTTATTGACATGATTTTATTAGTATCCTAATTTTATTGACTTCTTTAGATTTTGGATATTTGTTACAATGTAGAAAAACTATTGATTTCTCTAACTATAATGCTAGATCCAGCAGTAGTTCAAATGTATATTGATTGTTGTGATGTATAATTCATATATATTAATTATTGAAATGTATATTTGATATGTATCTTTGATATATATATTTATTTTGATGTTATTATTTAGTTATATTATGTCCTTTCATATCATGTATATGATTGGTTATTTGGTATTATGTTTTTTGTTGTTATTATTTTTCATGTGTATCTCATATTTATATTATTCGGGCATCTTGGATTTTTTTTCATATCATGTATATGATTGATTATTTGATATTATGTTTTTTGTTGTTATTATTTTTCATGTGTATCTCATATTTATATTATTCGGGCATCTTGGATTTTTTTTATGTTGTTTGAATTATAAAAGGTATTATGAGAATGTTGATGATAATATTAATAATGAATACTATTATTGATGATCTCTTTTTTTAAATGAAACATGAACTATATCAACAATTTATAATAATATTTAAAATCTAAAATTTTTCATATTATGTTTAATTCTATTTATGAGAAATCATTTAATTTGGATGGTGCTTTTCAGAACTTGTGATCGTTTAATTACATATAAAGATAAACCTTTTTCAAGATTAATTTTTTAATATACAATATATTAATTAAATATATTTATAAACTTGACTAAATGATTTAATTAATAAATATTCAATATATTACTTTTAAAATAATTTTTTAATTAAATCTTCTATTAAATCAGGAATACAATTCTACATTTCTATACTAAATGTAATATCTCCATTACAATATTTTTACTTTCTCAAATTTACTACATAAAAAAAAATGTGTAACACTCTTAATGATTTCACGAATAATCAAAACTAACTACTAAACAAAACTAATGCTTATACTAATTCGAATACCTATTTTATTATTGGTTCGGTGATATTCACCCTAACCTTGTCACTTGTCAACTATATCTGTATATATATGATAAAAATTGTTATTATATTAATTTAACATTTATATTTTATTTTTATTTAATTACCACATACCAAGTTTTAAAAGACCAACCGCATTAAGATAGTATATCATAGTTAGGGTCTTCAAATCAAAACTTATTAACAACCTGTGACATTATAGATTAGCGTATCTACACATGATTTCGCTATTGACTCATATTATAGAAGTCCTAGGCCCTTAGCGTGGAGCCGGGGCGAAATTCTAGTGATGTGATAACATATTATACGAGATTATAAACTAATGCGAAAAAGTTCTGTATCAACTTCTTAAATCCTTTTTCATATAAAGTAACGTAGGCATAATTTAATCCCATCACGTACAAGCATTAAATAAACTCGGAATATGGTGACAATAGTTAGTCTCTCGACGCAGTGGTCCTTCCAGCTCTACCGTTTAGCATGGTCAACAAATAAATGTACTCAGACTGTTCACCTTACCCCATCCATTAGTTACCATGTAGCCCGCTTCATATGGGCTTGAGTACTCCACTCTCGTAACCAGCTGGATATTACTCCAAAGGCATGGCTCGAGGTCTCTCTACTTCTTACGGTAGTATTGTCCATTAACGAGTTACCGCCTTCGAGGGTGAACGCGTATAAACTACCCTTAACTCAATTTCCTTGGAACAGTGACACCTTCGTCCTTACTCTGTGAGTCCCTCGAAAACTGGAGGTTGTTTAGTGATTATGTCATAGGGAGTTTACAAAGACACTGTAACCATTTGGAGATTCTGGTGTTACCACCACTTAAAGGTTTAATCCAAAGTTTAAATACATCATGAAAATAACATTCTGTGAGGTTCGATTTTATGATAGATGCTAAATGATTTGGAATATTGAGCTTTACTTGCTTGATTATTCCATGGACTGTACATCGTTTTTCTTCGGTAGTTTATATGCTTTTATCTTATTTTTATTTTTTTTTGAAATCCTTTATCTTGGTCTAAGATTTAAGGTTATGTGGAGTTTAATAATGGATTTCCAAAATGGACTGGGCTCAAATTGGTGGAGCACATGTCTAGGTGATCAGTGTTGGGTAGCGGAAGAAAAACATAGCATATAACAAAGCATAAATGAGTTAGATTAAACACACATCAAGCCAAGAACAACAAACACACACTTGACACAGTGATTTATGTGGAAACCCAAATCAGGGAAAAACCACAAGAAATGATTATCGGTCTTCCTCTATTCAAGGGAGAATTACAGTAGCCAACCCACACATACAATTATGCTCTCCTCACACAATGTACTCGCTTGCACTCGCATTGTCCTCACATTTTCCTCACACCTCTATGGGTATGCTCATATATATATGCCATCTATCACTCAGTTACGCACATTGATCATGCATAGATCACATAGTTACACAAACAATTCATAAGTAGATTGCATGCATGTGCATGTGCATCTGCATGTGACCGCATGAGGAAATTCGTTGGCATGTTTCCAACAATCTCCACCTTAACAACAATTTACCTGATATATCATGCCCTTAATTAATTCATCACCTTTTTTGCAAGCCAAGAGAAGCCAAACACAACCACAACTCAACAATTTCTTTGACAATACTGTTACGTGAACATGCCCCCACAATTCACTCTAGCATGGAACATTCTGTCTTTATTAGAAACCTGTATAATAAACTGATGCACTTGCCAAAATCTCATGAATCATAACCACAGACCAAATCACTGCAACCACTGTAGGTGATACTTGTTCTTCTATGTTTGAAGCATCCATTTCCATGCTCCTGGCCTTGTTTTTCCATGTGTCTACTAACAACACCAACTGCATGTGAAATGTTGACCATTTCTCCATCGCAATCATCAAACCTCCTACTAGCATATAATACTCGAGACATATAACCCTTTTCTTCTTCATCAATTAGGACATAAACCTGAGGAGAATTTACAATGGAAAGCCAAAGGGATTTTACCAATTTCACATTATTCATAATGAATTTCTTAAGTATATTCACCACATACTTCTGTTGTGATAACCAAGCTTACCATATTTCTTGTCTCTGTGTATTTCCAAGCCCAAGATTTATTTTGATGCTCCCAGATCCTTCATAAGAAACGTCTTAACCAACTGAGCCAACCTGTTGATCTGAACCATGCATGTGCTTGCAACAAGCGTAACATATAACACCAAGATAATGAATATACTATAAACACAATGGTTATACTCACTTCTTGTAAAATTTGGCTCACCATGAAGGACTCAAACATCTTATACCATTTTCCTAGCATGCTTCAGGCCATACAATAATTTTTGAGTTTGCAAACAAATCTTCTATTGCGATTCTGAACTAATCATTATGCTTGTTCCATATACATCTCCTTATAAAAGAAGATTCATCAAACACTACATCTCTGTCCATGATGATTCTGTGGGTAGTAGGATTCCAGAGTCTCCACCCCTTAACATCATCACCATATCAAAGATCTACCTATTTGATCTAGGTCATACTTAGAAAGTTGATAAAAAAACATAAGCAACACAACCGAATAATTTCACATTTGAGTAATTACCAGATGACCTGTTCATACCTCTTCCTGTCTTTTGCAACCGATGGTGACTGAGTTACCAGATAGAACAATCGATTCTATCCACAACTATTGTTGCAAATTGGCATTATTGAACATGCCTATTCGATCCCAACTTACTTGCAATACTTTCCAAGTTCCATGGATATGAACTTACCCTTCATCATATATTCTCAAACACTTGATTGACCTGCCAACACATCAAACTTTCTACAGACCCACCTTTCTAAACTGGACACATTGCTCCACCTCGAACTTTGCATTCGAACAACTTTGACCAAACCGGCCAAGTAATCCTTCACCGCTTACCTCCAGGCCCATTTAGAATGGAGTTCACCAAGCCTTTTATAGGATTCATTACATGCAATCCATAGACACAATACCATGAAAAACCAAAAAAACATGGACCCGAAGAACCACTTGCTTTGACCTAAAAACAGATTTAACTCATTAACTCTTTGACCAAGTCAAGGTTAACCCAACATACATGCCCCCCCACATATTCAATCTACCTAAATCTATGTCTATAATTTTCATAGCTAACCTTATAAACTAGGGATACACATTCCTATCCAGGTCTTACAGACATATGTCCATTTACACGCAATCAATAATTTCTACAACTCCAAAGTAAATACATATTTTTATTTTTTTATTTCATAGTGACTCAACCATCACTGCCATGCACCTTCTATGTGAACACTGGTGGAGAGACTCAACAGGCAAACAAAACTTCATGAACCATACATGTAGCTAAATTTTCTTCTATTGTGGAGTCCACTTTGGATGCTTGTTGTCTTTTCCAACAATCCTTCTTGAGATGCCCAAATTTTCCACAAAACCAACATTTTTCCTTACCCTTATTGGCTTTTGACTTAGACCTGGCTATACCTTTCTAATATTTCCCTCATTCTGTAGATCGACCTCTAACCACCATTGCTTATTCTATTGAGGTTTCCTTACTGGATCTTCTCCTCATTTCCTCACATAAGAGAGCTCCCACAACAATGTCATAATCAATGGCATATGTTGTGTTAAACCACACAGTTGTGACCATATGATCCCAAGACTCAAGCAATGAACACAGTAGTGTAACCGCCTTGTATTCATGTTCAAACTTTACTTCCATAGTAGTTAATTGACAAATAAGAGTATTGAAAACATTCAAGTGAACAACAATTTTCATACCTTCTTTCATTCGCAAGTTGTACAACTGTCTCTTCAAGAAGATTTTGTTTGACAAGTTCTTTGTCATATACAGACTCTCCAGTTTGGTCCACAAACCTGTCATTCTCTCCTCTTCAACGATGTTAAACAATACCTCATCTTCAGTTTCTTTGACTTTCCAGCGAAGGCCTTTTGCAATCCTTGTTGCACAAGAAGATCCCGCATCTTGAGTTTCCATAGCGCAAATCTATTCTTACTGTTGAATTTCTCCACCTCAAACTTAAAACTCTGCACTTTCTCCATTAGCAAAAGAAAAGACTTCAAAACCGCTTCTTATAAAACCAATCCCTTTATATGGAAAAATAACCTTATACTTAAAGATTGAACCCAAAATTAATTGTGAAAAGGTTTAAAAAAAATATTTAAAAAAAATTTGTATACCTTGATAAAACCTTTTCCCAAATCCATTAGCGTTCAACTCTTAAAAATTAATATTTAATAAAAAATAATATTGAATAGAAGCTCCATAATAACCTCCATAATAACATAATCTCGAATAAATAAGGTATCCTCCACCTTCCCTCACCATTTTATATTATAAAACTCATAGCCATGTCTTAAGGCTCACGACCATATCCTTTTTGAATAAGACAAAACACCTTCAAAACTTTAGTTTATACCACTCATACCATATCCCATGCAAATTTTTCTTCATGGAAGACTGACGCTCCTAGGAGTATTGAAAGGGAGTGGTAGTTTGAGATCAACGCTCCTTCACTATGGATGGGGGAGTGTTGATTTGTCAACGCTCTTTGGTGCACAAACCAGGTGCACCGATTTTACAAATTTTTTTATTTCTCAAGTGTGAGAGCGTCGGCGCACCTCTAACACTGCCTAGGGAGCATCGATGACCTTATACTCACTCAATCCCACCTTCTTTCACTCATGGGAGACCTGCACACAATTTTTCTTGGCTCACCTGCGGCACCTACTCAATTCGCCTGAGCTCTGATACCACTTGTTAGGTAGCGGAAGAAAAACATAGCATATAACAGAGCATAAACGAGCTAGATTAAACACACATCAAACCAATAACAACAAACACACACTTGACACAGTGATTTATGTGGAAACCCAAATCGAGAAAAAACCACGGGCAATGATTATTGGCCTTCTTCTATTCAAGGGAGAATTACAGCAACCAACCCAGGCATACAACCATCCTCTCCTCACACAATGTACCTGCTTGCACTCGCATTGTCCTCACACCTCTATGGGTATGCTCATATATATAACATCTATCACTCAGTTACACAAGCTGATCATGAATAGATCACATAGTTACATGGACAATTCATAAGTAGATTGCATGCATGCGGATGTGTATGTGCATGTGCATTTGCATGTGACCGCATGAGGAAATTCATTGGCATGTTTCCAACAATCGAAAGTTATTTACAATTGTTTTACTGTATTTATGTTCTAAACATTGGGAATTTTGGTTAAAGGTATCCTTTCCGACTTCTTCTGAACGCTATCCTCTCTAAATCGATACAAAGGTTTTCTGGAGAACTAAAACAAGATCTAACGAAACTATGGTGCAGGTTTTGTAAATTATGGCTATCTTTCATGCACATTAATATATATTTAGATTACCCCCTTCCTTTATGTTCCTCCTCTGATTGAATCATTGTGTCAAGGTAGCTACGTGCCTTATAGTGACTTGCAATTTACTTCACACCTTTTATTCATTGAGAATTTGTCTACCACTTCCATTGGTAGTTACATTAGTTACCACTATGTTGGTAAAAACCTTATTATCTCTCCAATGATATGCACAGTAGGAATTTAGTTATTAACTGGTATTATTTACTTGTGCATGAAATTGAGGTATCCTTTATAATATTTTATATGTGGTTGCCTCGTGTTTATTATAGAAATGAGGTTACACGTCACACTCACCTAGTTATCAACAAACATTTTCACTTACACCTTTGTCACTTCTTCCCTGAAAGGATTTATATGCGTGGAAGTTTGTATAGAACAATTTTATAACCTCTGTTTGTAAATCAACCTCTCGGACTTACTTATTGACTTCGTATAA
This sequence comes from Picea engelmannii, assembly GCA_009831015.1. Classification (NCBI taxonomy): domain Eukaryota; kingdom Viridiplantae; phylum Streptophyta; class Pinopsida; order Pinales; family Pinaceae; genus Picea; species Picea engelmannii. The sequence continues at coordinate 127,948 of ML801039.1, forward strand.
CATTCATAAGTCTATCATTATGTCTATTGCACAATATTCACATTATTTTCTTGTTTATATTAAAATTGTTTGTATAAATTCTTTCTCTGTGGTTTAGTTGTGTCGTTTTCCAATAGATTTTCTAACTAATGATGGGCCTCTTTCTTTCAAGGAACCATCATAATTTTTTGAAATTCCTATCACCCTTTCTTGGAGTTCAAATAAATTTGAGACAACATTCCCCATATTGACAATGCCCACAACACGTATAAGTAATTATTTATGAAATTTATGTGTTTAATGCTAATTATATAATAACTTCAACAGTATATGACTTTACACTGCCAACTGTCCTGGCCAGCTATACGAGTTAGTTAGGATTTCTTGTTTCATTTCTTGATCTTCTTGATTTTATCAAGGATTTCATGTTTCACTTATTGATACTCTTGATTTTCTCGAGCCTATTTAGCTCAGCTCTTTTCCCTTAATGAATATACTCCATGCTATGCACTCTAATATTTCCTATTTTCCAGTTTTGTCTTCTCTATATTATCTTCTCTGCTTCTCATTTTTTCATGGTATCAAAGCCTAGGACTTAATCCTCTTCACAGTGTCTAGATAGCAGCCTGATCATAAGAAGAAACATCACAGATCTTACATTGTCTCGCAAACGAGAGCATGGTATGTAAAATTCTTCATAAAGATTGGAGAGAAGTTCGTAGTCCATAGTACACTCAAAATATCCTTGGAGGCAACAAGCATGATGAAGCAGAAGTTGTATAAGTATGAAACAATTAATGATTTGTGAGCATTTAAAAGAATTCATGAAATATTCATGAAATTCTTTCTTAAGAAGAAATTTGCATAAGTAGCAAAGGAGAAGCTACTTTAGCTGTAAGATTGGATGTGAGAACAGATCTGAGCCTTTAATTAAGCTCAGAAAACGACGAGTGTGTAGGTAAGGAGAAAAGGTTTTTCAGTTGTAAGATCTGAGTGTGAGCAAGATCAATCGTTAGATCAAGAAAATATTAATCCACGACTGTCAGATCTCATCAGAGAGAGATCGACGGTGGGGACACATTGGGGGGATTGGGAAGAAAAGTAAAATTTTGTGCAAGTTGTGATCCCGCTATTGCTCAGGATCTTTGGATATTTGATCTTGCTAGATCAATAGATAAACGACAGATATCGATCGCTCTATGAACGTGCATCTTCGCATTACGGGGATCAGGAAGAAAATTAAAGCGTGAGAAACTTGTGAGCCAACTATCGCTCAGGATCGTTGATATGTCTAGATCAACAGATCCACGGTGGATATCAATCCTACCTCGGATGAGCATATTCTCTTTGCCGATATCAGCAAATAAATTAAAGAGTGAGCGAGTTGAGTCTCCGCAATCACTCGTGGTCGTTGATCTCCAAACAAGTGACACGCATTAGGCGATCTCGTACTCCGGGAGGAAGCAAGCAGAAGCTAAGGAAACTTCGCATATTTGGAAATTTTGTGCCAATGTTGCAAAGGAGTCAACATATTTCGAAGTTATGAAGTTTGAAACAAATCCCGTCTATCGATCCAAGAAGGGGACACGTGTCAGACAATCAGTGCTTCGCTGGTTCTTTGTTTAGGAGAAATAGAAAAAGAATGTAATGAAAGTATCTAAGGCACAAAGGCGTGCAATAGATCTAGACCATTGAATCTAGAAGGGACACGCATCACGCAATCCCACACTTTAGATCTGGAGCACTTCGAAGGAGAGTCAAAAACGTAAAGCAAGAAATACCGAAGCTCGAGATTTCGTTGTTAATCTCAGTCGTCAAATCAAAATGCCACATGGAGGAAGATCTCATACTTCGAATATTCGCACTCCGAAGGTCAACACGTATTAGCAGTCGAAAACTCTCGAACATCAGGAGTTTCAAAAAATATCTTGGTCATTCATTTGCAAAGGCTTAAGGATTTTTGGATCTACACATCTATGGATAATTTGTTGCCTCGACACTTCCTGAGTATTGTGATTGTGAACGATGAAATATATCTAAAGCTCGAACTCCTGAAATAATTTTGACTCGTAGATCTCGATGGTTAATTGAGACGGTCAATCTCTTCCCTTGTTCGGTGGTTCGTGAGTTTAGAGGATTGCAAGGTAAGAAAGGAATATTTTTCGGAGCCTTGAAGGCTTGAAGGCACAAATTCCCAAAATAACTAAGGATCGATAACCTCAAATCAACAAGCATAGTTGCTCTTTGCACCACATCCTTTATTCGACAATTTCACTATTCAAAGTAACTGAGACCTTTACACGAATTAACGCCAAAAGCCCGAAATCCAAAAGCGCCTGGTTTTCATACCCCGGTCATATGAGAAGCTAAACAACAAAAAAAAATTGTCTCTTCAGTAAACTTAGAAAGCCCAATTCTGCCATTATAGGGGCTACAATTGTTAAATAACATAGCTTAGAGCTCTGACACCATAGATATCCTGCTTGGATAGTCACATCAATCCAGATCGAAGTCAAAGAAGGATTCTACCGCGTTTTTTTCGGCCCAAAGTCACAATAGAGGATTTTTCGGACCTGGTCTTGGGCACGAGAAACAAGTAAGCCCAAAAATCTCTAACAATTTTTTTCTATTAATTTTTTTTTTCAAAGATGGACATCTCTAGCAACTTAGGACCAACACAAGGACTGATTCTTCTTGCAAAGAACTATGAATTTTGGTCTATTAAAATAAGATCATTCTTACAAGCACAAGAGTGCTGGGATCTAGTAAATATTGGCTACATAGAACCAGATCCAATAGACCTTGCTTCCATGACCAATCAACAAAGAAATTCTCATGAAATCCAGAGGAATAGAGAGAATAAGGCACAATTATGGATTCTAAACTTAGTAGATGACTCAATTTTCTAAAAAATCACAGGCATTTTTACTTCAAAATAGGCCTGGGATATCCTTAAATCAGCTTACCAAGGAAATGACATGTTCAAAAGAGTCAATATGTAGACCTTGAGGACGCATTTTGAGAATTTAAAAATGACACAGTCTGAAAACGTTGATCAATTTATGACCAGAGTCATGGGAATTGTAAACCAGGTCAGATTGACTGGGGAAGAAATCCTTGATCAAAGAATTGTTGAGAAACTCCTCATAATTCTTCCAAAGAAATTTGAAATGGTTGTTACATCCATCTGTGAATCCAAGGACATGTCAAACTTTTCAACAGATGAATTAATGGGTTCTGTGTTGACACATGAGACCAGACTACATCTCGAAGATGAGTCAATAGCCAATGCCTTCAAGACTCAAATCTCCTTCAGCAGAGGGAGAGGCAGAGGAAGAGGCAGAGGTCACTAAGGAAGAGGGAGAATTCCATGTAACCATCACTCAAGTGAAGTTCACAGACAAGAGAATGAGAATCAAAATTTCCAAGGTCACAGACAACAAAACAAGAATCAAAATTTCCATCCTCAAAGAGGGAGTGGGAGAAGATCAAATGACAAATCAAGCATACAATTCTATTACTACAAAATTTTTGGGCACTATGAATTTGATTTCCGGAATAGGCAAGCAGATCAACTCTCAAAAAGAGCACATGTTTCAAATCATGAAGGAGAAGCCTCAGATGGTATGTTTCTCTTATGCAACAACACTGAAGAACAACATAAATATCTCTGGTTGCTGGAAAGTGGTTATAGAAATCACGTGACAGGTAACGTATATTTACTCTCATGCATTGATTCTTCTATTTTTATTTGATATTACACTTGGAAATGATTCCTTAGTCAAAGTTCAAGGAAAAGGAACTGTACATATTCTTACTAAACAAAATGTAAATAAAAACATAAACAATGTCTATCATGTTCCAGATATGAAACATAATCTGTTAAGTGTAGGACAGCTAATTGAACATGGATATAAGTACTTTTTGAAGGAGCATCATGTAGGATATATGATAAAACCCCCAACAATAAATTGATTTCTGAAATCTACATGATTAGGAATAGAATGTTTCCCTTGACCCTCAGAACTACAAATTTGATCCAATCATATGCACAAAGTGCATCCACCCCCAATGAGACTATGGTTTGGCATACAAGATTTGGACATCTACCCTTTCAGAGTCTAAGTCTTCTACAGAATAACTCCATGGTCAAAAGTCTACCTATCTTCAAAGAACAAAATCCCCCATGTGAGTCTTGCATTCTTGGAAACCATAAGAGAACTAGTTTTTCACATTCCTCCACTCAAGACAAACAAGACTTAGAGTTGGTTCACACTAACCTATGTGGAACAATGCAAAAAAATTCAATTGGTGGTAGCGTTTATTTTTTAACGTTAATTGACGACTTTAGCAAGAAAATTTGGATCTATTTTCTCATACACAAGTTTGAAACCTTTCCAAAGTTCAAAGAATTCAAAGTTGAAGATGAAAAATAGAGTGCCAAATATGTAAAAGTTCTCAAGTTAGATGGAAGAGGAGAGTACAGCTCCAAAGAATTTGTAAATTTCTTCAAATCACAAGGGATCATCATGCAAACTACAACCAAGTATACTCCACAATAGAATGGAGTGGCTAAAAGGAAAAATCAGACAATAATGAACATGGCAAGAAGCCTTCTCAAAGAGAAATGTTTTCCAAATACATTTTGGTCTGAAGAAGTAGCATGCTCAATTTATCTCCTGAATAGATCCCTAACAACCAGTCTCAAGAAGAAGGTCCCTCAAGAAGCATGGAGTGGGACAAAGATAAATTTTTCTCATCTCAGGACATTTGGATGCAAAGCATTCACTCACATACCTTCTGAATTGAGGAAGAAACTTGATTATAGAATAGACAAATGATTTGTTGTTGGCTACAATGAGACATCCAATGCCTACAAACTCTACAATTAGATTTCAAAGAAACTAATACTCAGTAGAGATGTTAAATTTATTGAAAATTAGTTTTGGAGTGAGTCTGAAAATCAGCCTATGGACAATCAAAATCCATTGTTTCCACTTCCTAAGGACACAAAGAATTCAGGACAACAAACACACTATCCTTCTCTTCCAATATTGCAGGTATAAGGATAGCCTGAAAGTTCTCAGGATAACTCTTTTTCTAGAATAAATTCATCCTCTGAACTTCAAAATCAAAGAACTCAAAGTTTGAGAGAAATCCATCAGGAGTTGGATGACATTGATCAACACAATCTTTTTGCATTAATTTCATGTCATGCTACATCTTTTAAATAGGCAGCTAAAGAGACACATTGGGTTCAAGCCATGAACCAAGAGATTTAATCCATTGAGAATAACAAGACATGGGATCTTGTTGATATTCCTAGACACAAGAAAAGTATTGGTGTAAAGTGGGTTTAAAAAACTAAGCTCAATGAAAAGGGGCAGATTGAAAAACACAAGCAAGACTTGTTGCCAAAGGATTCTCAAAACAACCAGGTATTGATTATGGTGAATTTTTTTCTCCAATAGCAAGGTTGGACACTGTAAGGACTCTCTTAGCCATGACAACTCAACACAAATCGCAAGTATACCAGATGGATGTTGAGTCAGCTTTCCTAAATGGTGTCTTAGAAGAAGAGTTCTATGTGGACCAGCCACCTGGATTTGAAGTCAAAGAACATCCAACCAAAGTGTATTGGTTGAAGAAATATTTTTATGGCTTAAAGCAAGATCCAAGAGCTTGGTACAACAGAATTGGCATTTAACTGATCAAGAGTGGTTTCAGCAGAAGCCAAAATGAGCCAACCTTATACACCAAAAAAAATCATCAAGGTAAAATTTTGATTGTATGTTTATATGTTGATGACATGATATATACTGGAAATCTTGAGTTAACTAGTTTTAAACATTCCATGCAATCTGAGTTTGAGATGACAAATCTTGGAATAATGAAATATTTTTGGGGGATTGAAGTTGACCAATAAACCAAAGGCATTTTTATTTTTCGGCAAAAGTATGAAACATACATCATCAAAAGATTTCGCATGGAAGACTGCAATCCAACAGAAACTCCTATTCCTCTAGGCACACAATTGGGGAAGCAATATGAAGTCCCTATAATGGATTATATCATGTACAAAAGTTTAGTAGAAATTTTGTTTTATCTTACAACAACTAGGCCCGATATTATGTATGCAACCAACTTTGTTTCCAGGTTCATGGAATCCCCCAAAGACTCTCACTGGAAGATGGCTAAACGGATTTTGAGATATGTTGCAGGAACTCTCAATTTTGTCTTATGGCACACTCAGTCTGATGATAATCATCTCTTTGGTTACACATATACTAATTTTCTAGGAATCCTAGATCACCAAAAAAGCACCTCAGGGCATGCTTTTCATCTGGGCACGAACCTAATTTCTTGGGCATCAAAGAAGCAACACATTGTATCAATATCTTCTGCAGAGGAAGAGTATGTTGCTACTACCTCAGATTCCTGTCAAGTTGTGGCTGAGAAGAATAATGAATGATATGTCACATACAGAAAAGGATCCAACTCCTATATTATGTGACAACACCTCAACAATTTCCCTATCCAAAACCATGTGTTTCACAAGAAAAGAAAGAACATTGACACTCATTTTCACTTCATACATGAGCTAGTCAATAATGGAGACATCACACTTCAATTTTGTGGCTCACGAGATCATCTTGCAGACATTTTCACGAAGCCACTAAGAAAATTCATTTTTGATTTTCAGAGACAACACTTGGGAATCATCAGTGCTAATGTTTGTAACTGTTGAGTTTAAGAGGGAGTGTTAATTATATCAGTAACCTCAACAATATCTGACTATACACTGCTAGTTGTCCTGGCCAGCTGTACGATTTAGTTAGGATTTCTTGTTTCGTTTCTTGATCTTCTTGATCTTCTTGATTTGCTTGAGCCTATTTAGCTCATCTTTTTTCCCTTAATGAACATACTCGGAGATATGTGCTATGCTCTTTCCTATTTTCCAATTTTGTCTTCTCTATATTATCTTCTTTTCTTCTCATTTGGTCATTTAAATTGTTCATAACTTGATTATTAGTCTATGTTGTACAAGACTAATCCTTCTTTTTAAAAATGTGAATTTTATGTAGGCTATATTTCCTACATATGAAGATTCGAAATTGCGAAGGAAAGGTATTCAATTTCCTTTCCTATACTCTGTTAGGAAGAAACCACATATATAATATTTCTATTTACAATTACAATAACATGTCTGGATTGCGTATGTTTCCATGATAGTTCCTCCTTTCCAAATTAGTGATTTCTAATCGGGGCAATTATCAGTACCCTTACACATGCAATTTTTTTCTTTAACTTAAGTCTGGAAATGAAGATTGTACTTCATGGATTTCATACTAATTTTAATAAAATTTCCAAACATTCACATTTATCGGCCCTTAAGGAGGGAAGGGATTCAACATTTGCGGTGTCACTACCAAGCCCTGAGGGGGGAAGGAGGAATGATTGTATGTTTCCTAGTTAATTGTGAACTTGCACAAAAATAAATGTACAATTTTACTTTATAGTTTTATAATCATGCAATTGAATCACTATTTGAATTTTTCCATTCTGGATTTATTGTATCATTCGTAATACTTAAAAAAAGATGTATAAAAGGAATACACAGGTATACATCATAGTATTTTATTCAGGCGATTCAATCCTTCTTTGATTTTTCAATCCTCGCTTTATCGCATCATTCATAATGCTCAACAAAAAATTATAAAAGAAATATACAAGGAAATAATAATATCATGACATATAAATATAAAATGGAACCTAGGAAAACATGAGGAACAACAAAGTTCCAACTAGTCATAGATTGGATCAGTCAAATCAATTGATCCTATAACCCCCAATACTGATCATGAATCCATAATGGTGAAATGAGCCTCATGTTCCAACAATACTTTGTTTCCTCCGCGGTTTCCTAACACATCAGTGCTCATGCAAAAACTTCTTTTGTTTTTTTGTTCTTAACCAACATAAATTTTTAACTAGTGAGACATTTTATTCCACATGCTAAGCGGTGTCCTACCTCCTCACACATGTGTATATATTTATTTTCCGATGTCTTAGTTTCCTCCAATCTCTTTTCCCTCCTTGGGAATTTTCGTAGCTTTGGACATCATTGATTTTCAAGGTGTGTCAATCACAAAAATTGACCTCTGACACATGTCATTTCATGCCCAGGGTTAGCTCCAACTTTTTCCCCACTGATGGATTAATGATCATCTCTTTTAACTTCGTTGTTCCTTCTATCCCCTTTATTAATTAAATAAAACTATTTTTTTATTGCATTTGTCCACATTAAAGGACACTTGGAAATTCAATATTTTGTCGAGAATTTATATTAACAACTATCACTTTTCTCCTTCTAATCCTAAACTCGAATTTTCCACTTAAGGAAATTATTTAACTTACTAAATAGTTTATTTGGGGAAATTACATACTCTCCCCCTTGTACTTAACACTGTCCTTGGTATTACTATTTATTCTTTCTGATTATTCTTGGAAAAAACCTCAATATGTCTTCCTCATGACATCCTCCAACTCCCAAGTAGCTTCTTTAGGAATGAAGTGCTTCCATTGCACTTTTACCTGAATGATGACCCGGTTCTTTAGTATTGTTTCTTTCTTGTCTAGAATGGGCAAAGATTCCACCTAGAATTCTTCTTCTAGTTCCACTTGTAACAACTTCCAATCAATTACCTGAGTAGGGTCATGAAGATATTTTTTTAGTAACGAAATATGAAAAACATTATGAACTTTTAAATTTTCCGGTAATTCTAGTTGATATGCCACTGAACCAGTTTGAGCTAATACTTCGAATGGTCCACAAAACCTTGGCTCCAACTTGGCACATCTCCCAAGTTTTAATGAAATACTCTTCTCTTTCACTCTTAGATAGACATGATCCCGGACATTAAATTCTTGATGAAGTTTGTGCTAATCCATGTAACTTTTTGGTCTTTCTTGTGCAACTTCTACATTATGTTGATCATTTCTAACAATCAATTCCATTTACTATAACATATCTAGCCCAACCATACTTTGGTCAAATGGATTCTCGCAACTAATAGGGGTTGTACATTTTTTGTCGTAAAGGATTTAAAATGGACTCATTTTGGCCGAAGACTAAAAATTATTATTGTAGGAGAATTCTACTAAATGTAAGTAGTCTTCCAATTTTCTCGGCTTATCCATAATGTACATTCGTAGCATGTATTCAATAATCTGGTTAGTACGTTCGATTAGTCCATCGGTTTGAGGGTGGTAACTGGTACTAAAGCTCAATTGAGTTTCAAGACATGCAAACAATGCCTTCCAAAAACATAAAGTAAACATAACATCCCTATCATAAATTACCTTCTTTGGTATTCCATGTAATCTAAAAATTTATTTCATAAAAATTTATGCAATATGAACAACCTAGTAAGTAGACTTTACAGGTATAAAATGTGCATATTTACTTAACTTTTATACCACTACCATAATTGAATCATGTTGTTTTTGAGTTTTTCAAAAACCTGTAATTGTTACTAGACAAATCGGTAAGTGTTGACATGAACTAATCTCCCTAACTTCAACAAGAAATTAGAACAAAACATGACAGAATACAAGCCTTTCCTTAGGTTTCGAAAGTAATGTATACTAGATTAATGAGGCATAAACGACATACCTTTTAAATGTTGTTTGATCCTTTCTAGTGTTTTCCTTTCTCCATCTCGAGGTTTATGGGATTTTGAACCTATTTAGAAACATAAACCATAGAGAGAGAAATGGTATATATATTCTAATGAAACCTATGCATAAGATCAAGGAGTTATGCAATAAAAATGGAGACACTTTTATAGGAAAGAAATGCATTATTGTCTTATATTGATGAAAGTGGAGAATACAACTTGTTCCTTCATGTTGCAAGGTCCCTTTCGATGGACCTTTGCTTCAACACACACATAGCTTTCCTCCAATGCTTTTGATGAAGAGTATACACAACTTGATCTGGAAAGATAAAGAAAATCTATCACAAGCACAATCTTCAGCAGAATTGTTCATACATAAGACGACCTAACTCTTCCCATGAGAGATCCGTCCTTATACAGAGTGAAGAGGGATGGATCAAGGGATTAGGATGATCCCACTAAATCAGAGAATCGAGTGATATCCAAACCGATTGGAGGCCACCTCATCCTTTCAAAGATTCCGTTCTAGAACCTTCGAGAAATTCTTCTTTTTCCTTTTTTTAAACATCATCCCACCCTCAACACTAAGCAACCTGCAACAATGTCACAGGCCGCTGTGGGGAAGCCTGCGATGATTTGGAATTGTTGCACCCTAAACACTAAGCAAGGTGCGATGATACCTGTTTACATGGTTTTTCAATAAGGAAAATATGATTCCATCTCTCAGCAAACGTCTTATTTCTTCAATATCCTTCAGGGAATAGGGAAAATCAGTTTTCCTCTAATAGGCGATACACATATCATCAATGGTAATGAGGGTGATCAAAATAATGTGTAAAAGAATGCCCCCCGAATTATGAATTTGGAAAAGAATGACAACTGAAATATGTGTGTCAAGAAAAAGGAGCACATAAGTCAAAAACTTGTCACCAAACAAGCATCATCATAATAACATACCATTCAGTGAGATAGGAATTCCCATACTCAGAATACAAGTGACCATAACCATAAGTGTTAAGCGAATCATGGCCACCAATCATACACTGTGGATCCATGTCATTATGATTCAACATAGACACGAGAAATACACTGTGGATCTATGCTATAAAGACTCAAATTTGAACATAGACATGAGAAATACACACTGGATATATGTTTCAGTACAGACTCATGAATACTCCATCACAAGCTGGATCCATGTGATAGTATACAAGGTCTTCATTTCCATATTCCTGAAGTAAGAATCCATCCATATGATTACAAATGTTGAAGTTGAACATGGTCAGGGATGATTTTAAGAATGAAAATTTATTTTAAAATGTAGAAACCTTGGCGAATCATACTAATCCTTCATGTGCCAATTATAAATGTTTGGCGATATTTTTGTAAAAATATTCAAATTTCTAAAGATTTTATATAGTTTTTATAAATTTTTGGCGATTTTTAAGGTAAAATAATTTTATCCTATAGAATTTGGGCGAATCATTTTTAAAATAACGAATCTCTTTTTTGGAAAAACCATGGAAAATTAGCCCATGAGCGAAATTTAGCCCCTAAAATCATCCATGAACATGGTATAAACCACTTGATTATCTGTCATTAATGAGTATCATTAACAAGTATGAGGGAAATCACCATTAATGTCAATGACCCCAAAGGTACTCTAGTACAATCAAACGAATGTGAATTAATGAGTTGAATTCGAACACTCGAAGGAATCTTTCGATCAGGGGCCAATGATGTAAACCCACTGTCGAAAATGAGAAAACATGCCATTGAGGCATGCAAGCTCCAAGATACTAAATATTTTCTAAGAAAAATTCTCGGATAGTGAGTTGAAGTTGACAGGAAAAGACTCATCACAGGAGGGCCTTAATGTATCCCCCATCAATGAAACGAAACATGTCATAGATTCGAAGTAGATCAAAGAATAAAGTGATTCAAAACTGACTCAGGGAAGGCCAAGATGGTAAGAGTTTGAGGAATGCATATGGACGACTCGATAGAAGGCTCGTTTCAATTGAACTTCTCTTGAACATATAAATGACACGACAATTGTATCAACAACATTGACTCAAGGAGAACCAATATAGAGACATGTGGATGATCAAACGAGAGACAAGTGGATTTCCCAACCCAAATACAACAATGAAAAGGGGTTTCATGTTCAGGAGTGAATTACTGCCACTAACATAGATACATATATAAAATTCTTTCCCAATATTTCCCCCACCATTTATGATGAGTACCTCTTTATTTTTACACCAACATTAGGAGGATAACATGTGCTTGAACTGTAAGCTCATAATTTGCATGAGTCCCTCGAAGTATTTTTAACAAACTCTAGGAAGGACTGGTTCGGTCCCATATGGGTCTTTCGATGTTTGTTTTACGAGTCCAAGGAAAGAAAATTCAAGGGTTTTTCATATTTAGAGAGTTTGAAAAAAATTTAAATAAAACTCCAAAATGTCATTTTCTTAAAGTAGTCTGATGAGATCGAAAAAGAGATAATCTACCGCTCAAAAGACATTTTATTCAAATACTTTAAGGAGCATGAAAAGAACAAGATCACTTGACAATATTTTCATGTTTAGGCAGTTTGAAAAGAGCTTAAAGAGGACTTGAGGGGGGTTCCTTTTTCATAGAACCTTCACGAGTTTGAAAAGGTGATAAAAGTTTACTCAATTACATTCTCATAGATTTGCGAGCATGAGAAAGAACAAAGACTATGCTCGACATTTTTTTACTGAAAAAACTTAAAATTATATTTACATCAAATCATTTGCGAAAAACACGTAAACAATGATAAAAGGTTTGATCCATGTAAAAATATCTAGTTTCTCGACCTGTATCATGTAATTCACCAAAAGTAGTGTTAAAAACCCTATTTTTACATGATCTTCAAGCAACGATTACAACGTGATTCATGGATGATTATTTGAGGTTTCTCTATGAGTTTGGTTCTCTCCCTTTCATCTATCTTTATGTAGCAAATTTATTCAATTTTTATGGTCATTTATGAATTTTATGGAAAAAATTTCAAAGGGTAAAGCGCCCCTAAATCATCATAGGCTCTCTATATCGAGAAATGAAACAATATGGGATCCTCGCAAGGGTTATTAGGATGAACTGTGATGGTGTCACACTGTACTAAACCTTCATCTTGCTATTACCATAACTCAAAAAGAAAAATGAATAAATGAACTAGGGAAGCCAACAAATTTAGATTTTCAATGAACTAACTCATGTTTAAATGTTCTTTGCCATACTTTCCATGGTTCACAATGCTAGAATGACAGGAAAGAGAACACGAAGAGGAAGATTTTACTACGGGGAATGACCCAAACACAGTTATGGCACTCTGAGAGTGCGAATTTCTTAAATTATTTAAAGTGTAGGGCATGAGTTCCCAATTAGTCCTATTAGAGCACTTAGTCTGAATGTGGGATGTGAATGAACAATTTTTCCATGTTGGGGTACATACGCTCACTTTGGACATTGAAGATATATATATCTTGACTGTTTTGTCTTGTCGTGGGTATTGAGTGTCATTATCAAGAGGGAGGGGAAGAGGTGAGCCAATGGAATACTATGTTGCACAACACTTCTTGGTCGATACAGAGAAACATAGTAGGAAGGTGCGCATAAAGAACATCCTCAACTTATCTTTGAGGAGAATACTCTTCACCATTACCTGTGTGGTAGGGAGTGCAACTCCACACATGGCCTTGCAAAGAAAATTTCAGTATCCCATTGAGTGCATGGAACCTCGAGTATTCATCTGGTGTGAGGGCCTCCTCAAGAATGTGAAAAAATAGTTGAAAAGTGAAGGACTGGTTGGCATAAACAATTTGGGTACGGATCAATTTTGGTGTCCTTTTTCCTAGAAAGGGTCCCAGTTTTGTATCTTCAAAATGTGGATTAGGGTGTGCCTTCTCCACAAGATCCTCACATGAGGAGGTGGGTCAACTTGATGGCATGCCATGGTGGCATCCCAACTGTTACATATGGGCCTACCTTCTTCCAGTGGCTGAGATATTAGCTCATCATGATCGAAGATTATGCTTATGCTGGCGCTAATTTCCATGGTGATCCATATTTGGTAGTACTCGAGGGTGCACATTGGGGAGACATAGGTAAAAAATACTTTTTCATTCTATATATTTTTTGTCATTTTCCTTGTGAATTTTTTTTATGTTATATATCTGAGACTAATCAAAACCTCTCAAAATGTAGATGTGGCACATTTCAGACCTCCAGGTTTATCTCCAATCCAAAGACGTGGATAGGCAGGTGCAGTAGCAGGTTGAGGAGTATCAACTGAGGATCTCAAGGAGATCGAAAATAACCTTGAGGGATTGACTATGGACATCCCTGACATTACCATAGATGAGCTACCTTGATGTTACCAATGCCATACTGTTGACGTTTCGACATCTATTGGTTGACTGCTTCGGCATGTAGCATAGGAAATAGTTTGTTATCATGAGAAACATCCATGATATATATGTATATGAAGCCATGTGCTTCGATATTTTTGTCTTAGGACACACTTTTTTGTAACTTTTTGCATTATAATACAAAAACTTCTACCATCTTACTTGTCTTTCTTTATTTTTATTTGGATTTAGAAATTGTGAAAATGTATATCTTGAACATAATTTGCTAAAGCATATGTTAATGTATTTATGTATTTAGGAATGTGTTGATATTCAATGTAATCAAAATTCCTTTCCAAGAGACCAATTCTCAAGTATACCCGTAATAGTGTAGGACTTTTGATGGAATAGATGTTTCTTAATTATGGCACCACAAGTTGAGAATCGAGTCATGCAATTAGATGACATATGCCAAGTGAAATTACTTCAATCAATAACTCAATGAATGCACTATATTCCGCAATGTTATTAGTTTCACGACCCAGGCAAATACCATGTAGACTTACCAACTCGTCCGTACGTGCATAGATTTCCCATGCAACATACGCGAGATTTTGAGTATTGCAACTAGAAACATCAACAAAGCTAATATAAGGTAGTGAGAATGTCAACATCTAGAAACCAAGCGCGGGGAAAGGTAAGCAGTTTGAGGGAAGAAAAAGAAACGACAAAAGGCACACTACAATATGATACATTAAAGTACAAAGCACTCATGAAAAACATTTTAAGCATAGTACTTCTTTAGGTAAATCTCATTTATGGGTTCACCCAAAGGAACTCCATCGTAACACACATTTAACGATATAAGGACCACGCCACATGGGCTCAAATTTACCTATCCCAACAAGTCATGATCTTGGTCATAAAGGAGAACCAAATAGCCTTCAGAAAAAACACAAGGTTTAACATGTTTGTTGTATTGATCCTTAATGTGTTTCTTCTGGGTTTCTATTACTAACACAGCATCACGATGAGTCTCGTCTAATTTCACTAAATACAACAGACGTTCATCTTTGGTTGTGGTGTTGGGGATAAGTTTGACGAATAGTTTCAGAGACATAATTTCACATTCAATCGGAAAAATGACGTCGATACCATACACTAACTAAAAAGGTGTGAACCCCGTAGCATATTTAACTAACGTCCGATAAGACCTTAACTCTGAAAAAATAATTGTATGCCAACCTGACTTATGAATCCATACCATTCGTCGAAGCATAGTGGTTAAAACTTTGTTGATTCCTTCAACTTGGCCATTGGCTTGTGGATAATAAGGGGTTGAGGTTTCATGCCATAAACCCAACTTATCGGTAAGCTCATAGATCATAAAATTGTGAAAATTGGTGCCATGGTCCATGAAGATGGCTTGAGGGACACCAAACCTAGTGATGATATGATTGAATATGAAAATTTATGTAGTTTTCCTGATGTTATTGAATGTAGGCATTGCCTTGGCCCACTTAGTGAAATAATCCACAACTACAATGATGTATCCATGCCCCCCATCCAAGTGAGGGTTACATGTCATGAAGTTAATGCCCCATTTATCAAATGGACCAATGGAAACTACAGGAGCGAGAGGATAAGGATGAGACCGAATCTTATTATTATAGGTTTGGAAAGTGTGGAATTTGTGAACTACGAGAATGCAATCCTTGAAAAGCGAAGGCCATAAGTAAGAAACTTGTAGGATATTTTGGGCAGTGGCATACCCAAACATATGATTGTCGCATGCTCAAGAATGGTAGTCATTTAGTGCTTTCTCAGCTTCATCATATGTCAGAGATCATCGAAACACAGATTCAACACTAGGACAGTAAATGGTATCACCAAGGATAATATATTGACAAGATTGATACAAAATACGATGACGATCTACACGAGATACATCAGGCCAAATATTTTGGGTTCATAGATAAATGATGATGTCTCCATACCATATATCGTCTGAACTGATAAGAAAGAGAGATTCAATAGGAAAATAATATTCTACCACATTTTTTGTATCAATGGAGGGAAGGTCACATATCAACTCAGCAAAGACCAAATATTTCTTTGAGATAGATTTCTCAAACTCCAAATAAAACTCCAGGAGAATCACAATCCATTTGGAGTATTTCCCCCCTATAAATTGTCATGTAATAATATGTTGCATAGGGTTTCAATCATAAATAATAGTGGTGTTGCGCAATAAAACATAGTGATGAGAACGTTGGACAACTTGAACAGCTTCCAAGGCTAATTTCTCCACATGCATGTATTTGATTTTGGTGGTGATAAGACTCTGACTTAAATAGTAAATGAAATGTTAGTCTTGTGAATCATCCTCTTGGACCAGAACCATGGCGATGGTGTGATCTGAAGCAGCCAAATATAGGAAGTAATCTTGACTGTAATCTGGGGGATATAATAGTGTTGTGCAGGTTAATGCAAGTTTCAAAGTGTCAAATGCTTTTTTAGTGGTGTTGTCCCACACAAAATCATGACCCTTCTTAAGAATTTGGGTGAAACCTTTCATTAGTTAGGAATAGTTATGAATAAATCATCATAGAAATTTTGCCTTCCGTTGCAAACTTTGGAGTTGGAATAAGGTACAAGGAGGAGGAAAATTGACGATGGTTTCAACCTTCAACGGATCCACTCTGATCCCATGCATGGAAATAATAAATCATAGAATTCATCTAGAATCCACACAAAAAACAAATTTATGCAGATTCAATCATATACGGTAATATCAATACCAGAGGAAAATAGCTCGTAAGTGTGTCGGGTGATCTTGATGATGCATGGAATGTGTCGGTAAATCATCAAGATATGGTTGTACAATACGCTTGATATCGTGAAATTCATAAGACATACCTCTTTGAAAATTCGCACCAACATTATTGAGACCGAAAGGAAGTTTACGGTACGCAAAGGTACCCCAAGGAAAAATAAAGGGGATTTTGTGTTGATCTGTCAGTAAAATATTTATCTGATTATAGCCTAAAAATCCATCCATCAGAGAGAATATTTCACTTCAGGCACAATCATCGACGATGTGGTCGACGAAAGGGGTTGGATAATTATCTTTAGAGCAAGCCTTATTAATATCCATATAATCAACAAACACACAGATTGTTCCTTGTTTCTTCATGATCGAAACAAGATTGGACACCCAATTAGTCAATCCTATAGGATAGACAAAACTATATTTAAGAAGTTTCTCAACTTCAAGTTTGATTGCAACACCTTTTCATGGATGAACTAGGTGACATCATTCTCGAATGGTCTTAGCATCAAGTTATGTCTTAATTTCATGTACAACGATATCTGGGTCAATTCCAGGCATTTCTTCATAACTCTAAGTAAATACATCATGAAATTCTTAGAAAAAGGTCGTGTAAGTTTGAATCTCATTGGGAGAACATGAGGCACCTATGTGAAAATTTTCCACAATTCCAGGCTTGATCGAAATATCGATAGGGATGGTTGGAGAAATATTTCCCAAGTTTCCTTCATACAAAACATCACGCATTGGTTCATAAATGGGAGGAAGATTAATAACTACGGACAGATTCAAAATCCATCGATAACTCTCTATAGCCTCAGTTTCAAGGAAGAGGATAGAACGATGATGTCCATCATCCCATGATGTGTCTTCCACATACTTAACTTCCATGATTGTTTCATTAGTTTGAAATATTGTGTGAAATGGATCAGGAGACATATCAAAGGGAGAGTGAGAAGAAGGATATGTCGATTGAATATCTTGATAAGACAATTCAACTGGAGTTAGTGGCATTTGGTCTCCATAACGATGACATTCTTCCAAGATAGGTATTATCCAAGGGTCATATGGCTTAGGAATTTTACCAACACTAGACGAAATTATGTTAATATAAGTGAAAAGAGGAGGAGGAACATCAGGTGGTGGAATGGGGAAAGTTCCCATTAGCGATGAATCTTTAAAAAGAACCACAACGAAATTCTCATAACGAGGAGGTGTTTTTGCTATGAATGGAACATTACTAGTACGCGAAACAAAACTAAAAAAGGTGATTTGATCTACTGTAACAACTTTACCATGGTGAGGGAAACATATCACACAAAAAAGAGTAGAAACAAATGCTCGCATAACATCAATCCAACTATGAACAAGTAAGAGGTTGTAATCGAGAGGTGCATCAAACACTTCAACCTCGACAGTAACCAATTTTACTTCTAATGCAATAGAAAATACAAGAATAACAACATAAGGTTTATACCCTGTACCATTAAAAGATTTTAACGTGTTATGTGACTCGGTAAGGGAAAGAGAGCCAATGTATTTCCAATAGGTGACAGACATGATGCAAGTCGAATCCCCTTCATCAACAATTGTTCGACAAACATTCTTTGTTTCCACAATTACTTGTATTTGAATAGCTAACAGATGAGGGAGTCTTGGCATGTGATCCTCCAAGTCAAAGATTATAAAATTTGTATTAGTAGGATATATTCCACCAATAGCCATTAACAGTTCCTTCAATTGAGTAGGAAAACTTTGAAGGACTTAGAGAGCCAACATCATAGATTGTGCTTGTGCAAGATCTTCTACAATATTGTAGTTTTGAGTTGCACATGCATGTGGGTTAAATGATGACATACAAACGATGCCCTTAGGAGGAGAATAGATGACTGTATCAGGATTAGGTCATTCGAGGTGAAGAGGACCATTGGGAGGTGGAGAATATGTAGGAGGTTGATCGTCGACCTTCTATTTAGAAGGAGAATAATATTTGGTTCGAGTAGTGAATGAAACATCGTCTTTCTTGGAAGTAGTACACATAAGAACATAAGAAGTGGTAGAGGGAGAAGGTTGGTCATGAATAACCATTTTGTCCTACTACTAAGAAGGAAAAGGTTGTGACAAAATGGTAGGCATAGGAGGAGTCCCGGTTACTTGGATGAATCGAGTAACTTTTGCACGTATCAGACAATCTTTTGTATAATGGTCCTCACCACAAATAAGGCAAGGATAACGAGGTTTTATATTTTGTTTATCATCAACAAGTTTAGTTTTTGGTTTATCTCGTTTTTAACTATCAGTTTTATCCTCTTTATTCTTACCCTTCCCTTTCTTCTTATTCTTATATTTTCCGGTAGTCATAGATTGAACCATATTTACCTCAGAGGCTTTACCGAGAGAAGCAGAAGGAGGAGTAGCATTTTGTACACTACTAGTAGTAGGTTTTGGGATTGGAATGATTGACTTGTTTTGTCTGATTCTTTGTATGAAAAGTTCCAATCACACCATTAAAAACATGATATGATACCAAAATTGTTGGGGTTGGATTTGTAGATGGGCGAGGAGCATCAGGGATCAATTCATACAATGTGCCTATTTGAGAATAAACGAGATACAAATATTGGGCACAATTGATCACATGTTCTTCTGTGACGACACCCCCCATGGAAATATCATGAATTATAGGACTGATGAGTGACTTTGTAAACCACTCAGCCAATAATTGATCTAGAAGAGGAACTTTTACTAATCGTCGTCTCCTCCTCCACTCATGAATATGATATGAAATGTGGGTAGTAGAAGATTGTTTAAATGAACTTAAAATTTGTGTTCCTACCTCATACCATATCGGGAGTTGGTAATGTGTCAAGAAATCCATGGCTAAGGTATTGAAATCATTGAAGAAACCTCTCATAAATTCGACGTACCATTTGGCAGTCGAACCTGTAAGAGTGTGTTGGAAAAGACATAGTTGTATGGAGTCGTCCATGAAGGATTTGGATGAACACCAAAGATGAAAATTCATGACATGAATTTTGGGATATTCTCCTGACCGACCATCAAAATTTGGAATGTCTGGCGATAATTTAGTAGGTATAATTGGCCAAAAAGGAGAATGTAAGATAGGATCATTCAAAATTCTAGACAAATCCGGTAAATCCAAAGTAGATAGAAATAGAAATTGTTTGTTAACTTGAGGAAACTGATAACTTTGAGGAGGTAATCCCGTAGGTATACTAGTAGGACCATAAGTCGTTTGAAAATAGTTAGAGGGTTCTGAGTCAAGTAGCCAACATTAGCATGTTGATTTGGCATGCCTCCTTGGAAAGGGGAATTGGATTAAAAATCTTGACCCCAGGTACGATTTACAGTTTTTGGGAAAGAATGCCCAGGATAAGAGGGTATAAAAGAATTTTTTTGAGTAGTTTCTCCCCTAGGAAGTTGTTGATTTCCTTGAAAAGGAAAATTCCAAGGTTGGGTTTGTAATCCATGCATATATTGCCCATAAACTCGATTGTGTCCCCCAACTTGGGGTTCTCCCCCAAATTGGGGTTGACCCCCAGATGAGTATCCTCCAATAGGAAGTTGAAAACAAGAAGTAACATGATGGCTTGTGCCTCCAAGTGGATTGGAGCTAAATGGTCCAGGAAGATTAGATCCTCTACATGGTGGAGGAATACTAGGCCCTCTGGATGAACCCTAGGTAGGATTAGGAATAAAACCACTAAGAGAATTATACCCAGGCAGAACAAGAATACTAGGTCCTCCAGATGGACCCTGGGTAGGATTAGTAATAGAAGTACTAATATCATTATACCCAGGTGGAAGTGATGGATTCAGTCTAGACAGAAGTGGTGTTCCAATAGGAGGATGAGTTGTTACCGAACTTCCAATATAAAAATATGCAACTTGTGGGACTGTGGTAGAGATACTGAACTGGCTACGAAGAACTATATGTATACCAACCAACAGTGGGTCTGAAACCATAGAAATATTAATTAACATGCTATTAAAATGATTTGGAGGCACCGTGTAAGCAATAGCAGTAAGAGGTACATGTGGTGATGTAGGTTGGTTTGGACTCATACCTATTTTATCAAAAATATCGTGCCCAGAGGGAGTTCTCCACAAAGAACGGAATGGGATTTAACTGGGATGAAAATTTCTAGAAGTTTGAACAAGGGTTCTAAATGCTTCACAAGGAAATGGTGGTTCATCCACACCGGAATCTACGAAAGGTCCTGAAGCTATTCTAGGATATTCTTCAAGAACAACGTCTCCAGAAGAGTTTATTCTGAGAAAAATAGGGTCTTGGGGAACAATCAATAGCGGATTCACAGGGAGTGATGATTCAACCAATGAAGTTGAACTCCCGATCTCAGAAGATTCGTCATTATTGACATCTCCTTCAGGAGAAGGATCCTCTGGTGAATTAGGAAGCAAAGGGGCATATTCTTCTGGTTCTTCCAGAGGTAATCCTTGCATCCTACGTGAACGGAGAGGGATGATGTTATCCACACCCAATAAACATTAAAAAATGATCTACAACCAACTAGAGAAGAAAAAAATCATTCACTAATAAAATCTAGATATCAAGCATACAAAAAAAACTTCTTATTTCGAAATAACTAATTGGTGATGCAATCAAACATTGCGATATCAAGACAAGAAGGGTCTAGGATAAAGGGGGTGGACAAGTTACGGTGAATACCTACTTAACGGACTTACACCATGGTGAAAGCTCCCACAAATAATCATCGGTATACCCTCCAAGGATCCCGAGTGATTTTAACCAACTTCGATTCCAGGTACTGTGAAGAATTTTCCCTCCATAGTCACCTCGTGTAAATACCCTAAAGATGTAGGCTACTAAGGTTACCAATTACGATAATGATTCCTGGAGAAGCAGTCGATAGTCTGATATACACGTAAGGGCAGGGTATCTAAGCCCGAAATATCCTAGAGAAAATCTGCACAACATTTTCTTCTCAAGTGACCCTCAATAATACGTGCATTCACTAGACTAGGACCAACAAAGCAGGGTTAGTAACTCTGATGGCCTCAATGCGACCTCATGATTGACCCTTGTGTTAGAAGGGATTCCTAGGAAAAAATGTAGCGAGTGGATTTAACTCTCCCTATTCACAAGATGATATTGTTTGTTTTGATGCTTTGGAGAGTATTCCTCACAACCTATTCCAAAGATCTACGCCCTAGCTAATGTTGGTGTACAAGAGTTCTAGAAAATAAAAGTTACTAGATAAATTTTAAAGGGCCATAAGATTTCTCCACATGAGCCATTATAAACAATTCAGGAGATTGTAATTTCTTTAATGCCCAAAGGATTGTTCATATTTGGAGCATCAACGCATATCTATATTGTAAATGTTCATTTATTTGTAATAATATTAGTGGTAGAATGATTTAATTATGATGTGAAATCACTAGAGTAGTTGAAAGGAAGGATCGAGAAGCCCCTCCATGTATAAATGTATGTAATATATGCCCAAAAGAGGCCGCTGAAGATTATTTTTTATCGGGATGAAGATTATTTGTTATCAGACTAAAGAGTGTTGTAGAGAACTATTGTTGAGAGAACCTAAAGGCTGTGGAATTCTTGTAAATGTTTTTATGAAGGAATATAATAGACGATATTTGCTTCACATGTCTGAGTTTTCTTATCTCTGAATTATTTGGGTAATGTTATGATTATCTATACTTCTGTGATAATATGCATGTGTGTGTATTTAATAGTTGAATGAATGAACCTTTTATGTTCTATAAGTTTCAATTGTTTCTCTTATGAAATCCTAGTGCAAGGAGTGCATAGTAGCCACACAAGGAGTGCGAAGGCAGAGTCATTTTTAGACTCAATATCTCAAGAGAGATAGAGTGTATTTCAAAGAGTGAGTGAAAGGAGTGCAAAAATACTCATCCGAGTATAAAATATTGAAGGATAGACCCATGCAAGGTGTGCATAGGGCCAACACTTAGAGAAGTGTTGAAAACGTCTCATTTAGAGAAAGTGCAAGGAGTGTGTGGGAGATGTTCCTAAGTCTCAAGCTCAGGAGAAGTAGCATAAGGTGTGCACCAGAGCCTAAGTATTTTAAAGTTGACAAATCTCAGGAAGGATAGCGAGATTTGGTTCTCGAAGGGAAGAATCCATTTTGTTTGAAGGCTGAGCAGACGAGATCCATTTGGGAAAAGCCAAAGTCTTTCACAACCATCAGTTCTGATAAAGGAGCATGGGAGTTAACCCTTTAGGTCCTTCGGACTTCACGGATTTGGAATTTTTAGGGTGTGTGTTGTGGAGGAGACCAATCTCCTGAAGTCCCAAAATCCGAAGTTAATCTTGATTGTTGGTAGACGGGGGACACATGTTCACAGATAAATAGTTATCTAGAAGTCTAACTATCTAGTGAACCTGAAGTGTTGTTGCAAGAGTGTGAAAAAATACCGAAGCTTCGAAGCATGGAGAAGATCCTGACCATTGGCTTCAAGGCCACATGTCGGTAGATTTCTAGTCATTCAAAAATTTGGCAGTCTGAGAGAATGAAGGCGTAAATATTTTTGGCTTGAGAAATCCCGAAGGCCCAAAGGTCGGAGTAGATCTCGACCATTTTTTGAGAGGGACATGTGGATCATAGATCCAGACCTTTGTTAGTTTGAAGTTCAAAGTATTTTAAGTTTTGTATCGTGAAGATCCCCGAAGTCTAGAGCTCAGAGTAATCTTTGGTTGTCGATCTCAGGTGAATGTTAGTCATCCGATCCACGAGTTCGGAGTTTGTGAGTTCGAAGGTATCACGTGTTGAAGTAGGTAGAACTACTGAAGCCCGAAGCTTTGAAGTGGAATTTTTCTTTAGGGTTAATATATTATCCCATGGTTTTGGCTGGAAGTCACGTGGACTTATCCACTAGAGTGACAAGACCCTCGCTAACATGAATTTATGTGCAGGGAAAAGAGAAAAGGCATGTGGTAGAGTGTTTCGAGGGTTTAGAGAGGACCTAAGAGATAATGTATCTCCCTAGAGAGAATGATCCTAAAATGGGAGGTTTCCCGAGCCCCTAGGAGTGGTGGGGGTTTGCATCATTCCTTCACCCTCAGTGGTGACTCAGTAGGATTAGAACATAGAGAGTTTGACTAAAGGTTAGTCCTAAACCTAAGTAAATTCAACATTATGAGATCCAACTCCCAACCCTCAAACTAAGTAAATTCCACATTATGAAATCCAACTCCGAACAATGGTTCAACACATCCAATATCTACAATATCATGCCCTGATTTGTAAATTTATGGGACTATGTCCCACAGAAAAGGATGTCCTCTCGTGGATTAAACCTTGATGGAAGCCTAAAGGATATGTATATATGAGGTTGCGCTCTAAATGGTTCTTCACCACTATATTTAATCTCAATGGAGATCAAGAACAAATATTTAATAATTTCCCTTACTTCTTCAATTTAGTTGGTCTTTACTTACAAATATGGAAAGAAAAATTCAATCTAGAGAAAGAGGAATTCACAAAATCCCTTGCATGGATCCAATTGTATTCCCTCCCACAAGAATATTGGCATCCTCATATATTAGAGGGTATCAAAAATACATTGGGATACTTTTTCATAATAACATATGCTACCCACCAAGGAAGATATACCTCATATGGTAGGATTTGTGTTTATCTTGATTTTTCAAAGGATTTATGAGCCTCCATCAACCTCTAATATAGGGACATGGAGTGGATCCAAAATAATTATTATAAACGCATTCCTTTCTGGTGCCATAAGTTTCATGTCCATGACAATATGTTTAAGGAATTCTCCTTAAACAAATCATTGGACAAAACTAAATAACAACAAGAAAAGGATGCAAAATGATTCCAAAAGGTCCGAACGAAGAGAAAGATCCTCACAAAGGAAACACCTCATCCAAATCCCAAGGGCCATATAACCAACAATAGTTTTGAACAACTAGCTACAATTGAAGAACAAAAAAGTGAATCCCATATGCAGACCCATAAAACTCCTATGGATCGCACCCAGATCCACCCTACATCTCTGGAACCTAATAGCTAGGGGGACTGAACCCCAAATATGCATCAAGAAAATCCCATAATCAGATATCAGAATGAAGAAATGAAGAATATAGAGGAAAGAAAAATAGATCAGGATTACATTGACTAAATGGAACTAGAAGGATTGGACCTTCAAAGCATAGTTGTCATATGTGAAAGGCAAGAAGCCCACTCCATCCCAGGAAATCACGTCCAACTCGCCAAATCATCTCTCCTCAAATCAAAGAACAAGGAGAAATCAATATATACTAAGAAAGGTAAGAATGTACAACTGCCTCTTCTTTATGTATTAAAAAATTTGCAACTAAAAAAACAATAAAAATAACCAAAGAAAATAAAAAGAGAGGATGACCTTCTAATAAAAATTTATTACAAGAATTAGGAGAACTCCTAGTCAATTTGGGAAGAATAAAAATCATGGAAGAAAATTTCTTGTCCCAACCTCCTCATTCTCAATGAAATCCATCTCATGGAATATAAGAGGAATCAATGACCCAAGCAAACATAGAGCCCTGAAAATCATGATATCTGAAGAAAAACCATCAATAATGATGATTCAAGAAACAAAGTGTATGTTGGAGATCCTAGAAAATATAGCTTTGAAGTGTTGGAGGGGATGCCACATGGTAGATATTGGTGAAATTAGAGCCTTGTGTGGTATGGATATCCTCTGGCACCCCTTTTTTATCATCCTTAACTAGTTTTTTACTACCCACCACTCCCTCACAACAATTTTCCAATTAGTAGTATATGACCAATTAGGTGCAATTTCCAATGTTTATGGCCCACAAATTCCTTAGGATAAGTTATCATTTTTTAATTCCCTTCAAAACCTCTCTCATTTAACACCACATAATGCATGGATTTTGGGTGGTCATTTCAACATATTTTCTTTGCTCTCAGAAAAACAAGGGGGGATCAATCGTTTGAATTAAGAGTCAAAAAGGTTTAAAGAAACTATGCAAGTCTTGCGGTTGGTGGATTGGGAAACCAATAATGGAATTTTTACATGGAACAACCATATTAGAGGTTCCCATTAGATTTCCTCTCGCTTGGACCATTTCTTGGTTTTAGATTCCCTTCTTTGACTCAACTATGCTAAAGAGACCTATATCTTACCCTTTCCGGGCTCATACCACTAGCTTGTGAGCATTACCATAGACATCTCAGTGAGTCCTAAGAATCACCCCTTTCGTTTTGAATAGCTATGGATAAACAATAACTCCCTCTGGGAAAATTTTGACAATTGGTGGAAATTAGTAGCTATTCAATCGACCTCTCCAATGTACCATGTGAAACAACACTTGAAAAATTTAAAACAACAAATAAAAAAATGGAACAAGGAAGAATTTAGTAATATTTTCTCAACTAAAAACAATTTGATGGACGAGATGAAACAAACTCAACAAAAATATGGTAACCTAGGGGTGTACATATGAGCTGATAGAGGAGGAGAAAATTTTTAAATCTCAAATATTTATAAGGATTCATCAAGAGGAACAATTGTGGCGATAAAAATAAAGAGTTCAATGGTCAAAAGTAGGGGAAAAGAATATGAAATTATTCCATGACTCAATGCTCCAATGTTGAAACTCTAATCAAGTTACATTGATCATACATGGTCAAGGGAATAAACTCTGCAATCACAGAGATATAGAAATAGAGTTAGTTCAATACTGCAGTGACTTGATGAAAGAACCTCAAAAGAATAGAAGATCAACGATAAAAAATATCGTTAAACACATTCCTAAGATGGTGACAAAGGAGAAAAATGCAGCCCTGATGAGAGAAATATAACTGGAAGAGGTAGAATAGGAAATCATGGAAATTCCCAAAGGTAAATCTCTAGGCCTAGATCATTTTACAACTAGCTTCTTTCATGCTTGTTGGTCTATGATAAAATAGGATGTATGGGAAGTCGTTGAAGACTCAAGAATATTTCTCCAGGTCCTCCCTGCCTTTAAATCAACCTTCTTAAAAATGATACCCAAAAAGGACAAGGTTGAGGATCCCAAAACATTTATACATATACCCCTTTGTAATGTGATCTATAAAATCATTTCCAAAGTCATAACTAACTCCCTCAAGCCCCTTCTCCCCCTTTTAATCTCCTAGGAACAATTTGGTTTTGTGGAAATCCGTCAATTCTAGATAGCATATTTTTGGCTCAGCAACACATCCACTTCTTAAAATATTCCCACAATCCTTGGTTATTGATTAAATTGGATTTTTCCAAAGCTTATGACAACCTCAGTTGGGATTATGTCTCTAGTATCCTCCAGGATTTTGGTTTCCCTTCCCCCTGGATCAACTAGATTATGTCTTTGATTTATTCCACTTTTTTCTCCATCCTGATAAATGGTTCTCCCTCTACATCCTTCTCCCCGTCTTGGGGTATTTTTCAAGGAATCCCCCTCTCCCCTTTCATTTTTATCATAATGGAGGAAGGGCTAGGAAGGTCTATTCAAGAAGTGGTGGCTCAAGGAAACTAGAAAGGACTAAATCTTCATGTGGGCATTGACTAAAAAACCCACTAGTAGTTTGTGGATGATAAAATTATTATGGACACTCCCATAATAAGAGAGGTCCTCCAAATAAAAAAAAAATTACAGGAATTCTCTCTTGGAAAAAATGGGATTTGGTTGCTTGGAACTCTCTCTGCAAGATGAAGTGGGCAGGAGGTTTGGGTCTTCGGTACCCTGAAGTAATGGGAAAATTATTAGAAGTAAAATTATCGTGGTGTTGGCTAATGAATCAAAATTCTCAATGGGAAAAACTATGGACACTGAAATATGCTAAGGAATAGCAAGAATAAATCTTTATCCAAATGCAAGTTTCCTTGAACGACTCACACATATAGAACATGGCCTTGCAAAACCAATATCAAATCCACCAAAACTACTTTCGGGAAAGAAGGAATAGGTGGGAGGCTCTCTTCTCGGATGACGCCTGGAAACATAGGCCAAAATGATCAAACCAATAAAAACTCTCCAATTCAAAGAAGGAAATGGTAAATCAAAGGAAAATCACAGTGGCTCAATATTGGACCTAGGAAAAAGCACATCATAGATGGCTCACTTAGATTCCCAAGGAGCAATGGGAGGGAAATCTAGATAAAGAGATGATAGACCAATTTTGGAATGACATAAGTGCTAAAAAATACTAGTTAGTAAAAAGCCCAAAAAAATCCATTGGGGCTAGACCACGAAGGGTTCCTTCTCATAAAGAGAGGCCTATTCCCTAGCAGTGGATTACCAAAAGATTATGAAATAAAAATTTGGCATCACATATAGAAGTAATCCTTATGACCAAAAGTTTAAATTTTTTTATGGATGCTCACCCAAAACAATAAGCCTACTTGGGACAAACTCTAAAAATGAGGCTTCACATGCCCTTATCGATGCTCGTTATGCCTCTCTCAAGAAGAAAAAAATGAGCATATTTTTAACTCCTATTATTTTTAGGAAAATATATTGTACCAGAGTGCACTACGCTTCAAGAGAATGCGATGTGGCCGGATTTCTATCATTTCCTCCATAGAAGAATTCTCTAACTCTATCACTCAAAACCCCATCATTAGCAGCCTTTGGTAGCTTCTCTCATGATGCCTAGTATGGGAAACCCAAAAAGAACGCAATAAATGTGTCTTCATAAATGAGACACAGACCTGTGATATGTACAAGAATAATCAAATTTATTTAGGAAACAATGGTCACCCAACCTTGGAAGAAATAATATTGGAAAACAAACCAATATGAAAGAAACATTCTGAATTTTTTTTTTTGTATCCAACACCTTAGCTTTGGTTGGCGAGATCTCTCTGCTTCCAAAGGTCTCAGCTCCATCAAGTTGGTCTCCCCCTCCCCCAAGTTTCTTCAAACTTAAATTGGACAGTCACTCCAGAAGAAATCTAAGCTAGGAGTGTCTGGGAGGTGTGTTCCCAAACAACGAAGGTAGGATCATCATACTCTATGTAGGAAAGATTGGTTATACAATTAATAATGTAAAAAATCTCTTAGCATTGGAAGAAATGATTGAAACAACAAAGAAGAATGACTATACCAAAGTTATAGTAGAGAGTGACTCCCTCTTAGTGATATATATGGTAAAACATATACAAAGGAGATATTCTCTCTCAAAAATAGTAATTAGGTGGCGTCTAGAAGCATCATTGGAGAAGGTGGAAAATTTAATGAGAAGCATCCCAATCATCATCCCTATCCACGTGAAGCACAAAGAAAACAAGATAGTGGATTGGATAGCTAACGTGGGACTGAAGTTAAATAGTGACAAATGGGAGGATGTCTGGGACTGAAATGACTCAACGGGGACCATGACCAAATGTCACGCTCTGCCAAGGAATGAATAGACCCACCTGTATAGAGTTTCAGGGACAGGAAATGGCGGGGACTATGGCCCCGAGGTTGATAGGACGAGAGACTCATCGGATATTAATATTAACCCTAGCTGGAAGAATAATAAAGGATGAGGCGTTATGGTTCCCGGTGGTATGAGTGTCGGTGAGATGATTTTTTCTCGAGGCTTCCCACAAAGGAGAAGAACCGGGACGACCCGAAGTATTGAAGAATGTGATGATTTAAATGCCAGATACAATAGGGGATTACATACAAGGATTGATGTCGAAACATCAATAGATGGTTTAAATTCTAGGGAGGAAAGGATCGCCCATCTCAAGGATTCACATTCCTTAACCCAGGTGCCATCACATGACACCATAATATGAATGCATGCATTGGAGGAAATCCAAATCAGATTTCATAACTCTAGTATTTAATGCACTTAAATAAGGTTCAATTAACTCCAATGAGGGCCCCTGTTATTCCAATTCTGATGGATAAAGGTAATTGTAAACCTCGTATCGCTAAGTCTGCGAGGTAGTGCAGTCATATCCGGATCCATCCGGGGAAGGAAGTGGATAATTATACGGAATTTCATATTAAAGGGGGAGGGGCGAGACCCTCCCAAAGACTCTGTATTTTTATTAGGCTTCGTCGAGGCATTTCGATGCAATGGCTCCACAGCAAGGGTATCCTTGTGGTTATCATTGTGGAGGTCATATGCCTCTAGGGAATCGTCCCGCCAGCATGAAAAATAAGTCCCTTCTTTTTGCATACAACCTGAAGCCTTCAACGCAACCCACTCGTTGTTCACCTCCATTCAACCGAGGTTCAAAGATAATGTGGAAGAAGAGGAGTCCATATTTCAATAGGATTGAACGATGAACACAGAGTAGGACATAGAAAAAGCCATATTTTGCTAGATTCCGGACGTGGGCTCGACAAAGGAAAGGTATTCTAAATATTGGAAAATATTAGAGCTGGAACATGAAAAACCTCTAGGGAGAAATGATTTATATGAGGTAGGGGGCTTAGAATACCATGCAACTCCAGTTTGATGGTCTTCATTTGTTGATGCAAGAAATCTTATCTTGTCTTCCCTAGTCGAGCACAGTGGTGACTGCTTCAGCCCCACGAAGCAGCGTGAATTCAACCCAAAAACAAATTGAGGAGTGGTAGGTGATGTTGCGAGGCCTTTGATCTCTTTTTGTGTGTTATGACCTAAGGGGGCATATATATGGCTAAATGTATATGAAATGACCCCCAAAGGGGGAATATATGGGCATAAATGTACATGTAATGTGTAAATACATATGTAATACTGTTGCCCTAGTGACAAAGGGGCGTCATGTGCAAGTGTGAATGGCTATATATAGGAGATCATGGATTCATTATTGGAGGAGGGAAACTCCGAAGTATGAATGGTATTTGGTTATTTGGAGGGGTTTACCCTATTATTAAAGAGTTATAGTGTAACTTATCTATCTTGGAGTTGTGCTCCAAGTTGATGTTTTGTACATGGTGTGTACTTATGTTATATTATGATGATTCAAGCATTTAGATCATTACATTTGGTATCATATTCTAATACTATGATATTGGGTTCATATCATATACGTTTAGCCATATATATGCCACCCTTGGGTCATAAAAAAATCACCTCAATCAGAGTTAATATGTAAAGGTTATGCCTCCTACAACTTGAGATACCTTATTAACCGCAATGGTACCAAGTGGATGTCACATTATCCCCCATCACTCATGTGTAGGGATATTTACATGTGAACTTTTAGGAATATTATAGAAGGTCCAAAATACTAACATTAATTGAGGGTTGAGGCATGCAACAACTCTAACCCTAGACGACTATAATATTATGTTAAATGCGAGACAACTAGGAGGAGAGGGGTTTGCACTCTTTTAACACTCTACTTGTTCCATAGTTTCGAAAAGCATGTAGAAGTGGCCTTTGAGAATATAATAGATGCTAAAGAAGATTATGTAGCATCCATTTATGCCATAGTGTTAAAGGAAAAACCATGTTGAGTGCATGATCTATAAACTGTAGTGGATATTCTCCTAAACAGTTCATCACAACATATCTAATGAAATGATGAAATATTTACTATGAAGGTTATTTTTCTTTAGATATTAGATTATTTAATGACTTGTTTTCTACTTAAAAATGTACAAAGTAGATTCAAGAAAACAAATAGAGAAGAAATATAAAATACTCTCAGAAAATCCAAAAATAAACACAAGCTATAACCTCGGAAACCCAATAGGGAAAAAACTAGCTAGAAGTTGGTGCCACTCTTCTCCCTTTTCTTCAAATGCAAGTATAAGGAAATAAGCACTCTCTATGGAGTTTCCTTTCACACTGTTTTTTGTATGGATGCTACAAAATATCTCCTCCTTTGTTTATCTCTCAACATACCACTCATAGGTTCTTTGCACAACTATGGAACAAATACAATGTTAAATAATGGAACCCCTTCTCTTCCTAGAGGACTAGTATTTAACATAGCTTGATCTTCATCTCGTGATAGGTTTTTGACTTCATCAAAACTCAATTAGTGATAAGGTCTAGACCTTATAGAATGTTCTGAAAAATATGCACATGTTTATCCCCATATATTTGAGTAAAGGGGGGTTGAGGTGGCATCGACGTGTACCATGGTGGTTATAAAGTTATGTCAACTTGTGGTAGTTGTAGCTTTCACATACGAGCTCCAATTGAATTATGATTTTCACCGCTAGAAGGGTTGTAGAGTGTATAACACCGTTAAGGATGTTTGCGTAAGTTATAAACACCAAACCCCCCAAAAATGTCATTTAATGCATCAAAATATATTTAGAATGTTCTAAGCACCAATTTTCCAAATTAGGACCTAGCACTAAAATGGCCTTGTAAGATGACTCCTACAATTTTTTTCCACTATGAAATCATCATGAAATATGAAAATAACATAATTATCCAATTTAGGTCATACCTCCCTGTTTAGGGAGGTTTTTTGTCCTCAAAATATTTATTGAGTGAGGTGAAATTTTTTTTCCTATACGTTCTCCCTAGAGTACCTTTTTTATTTAGTTGCAATCTATACCTTCAATCCAATATAAAAAGGTCATGCTACTCATGTCTTTTAGTTATATACATCTTTTGAAAAATTGTGTCTTCTACTAACTATGGTTGAGCATCATGTGGTAATTCCTATAGTGTAGGTAGGACCTAATCCTCCTCTTGATCCAACATGGGAGGATCATAGAGTTTCAGTTTCTCCACATTCAATATTAAGTAAATGCACATGTATGGCAATATAATGAGTCTCTAGGTATTATCTCTCAACTTCTCCAATATCTCAAAAATTCCATACTATGGCACCATGATATTCTTACTAGAAGCCTATAGTCTTTCCTTGCTCAACTGTAATAAAAATATATCTCCCACTTTGAATGAATTCTTGTCTCTTTCTTCATCATGTCTGGCCTTGAATTTTTCCTATGACTTCTTCATTTTCCCCTATACCTGCAAAAGGATTTTCCTAATCTTCTCAACAATTTTTTAAGCTATTAATGCATCTCTGGTGAGGTTCTCCCTCACTTCTCCTTTTTGTCCATATAAAACATACAAGGGTGAAGGTGAAAAATATCCAAAGAAATATTCAAAAGGTTACTTAAAAATATAAGTTTGGACTACTCTATTATAAGAGTTATATATATAGATCAAATTTTCATCCCAAGACTTTTGACGATTCTGATTATAAACCCTCAAAATATGCACAATGTCATATTAACAACTTATTTCTTCCCATTTGTCTATAGATGGAGTATTGTATATCTCTTCAACTTAGTATCCATATTCTCCCACAATGTAGTCCAAAATGCATTGAGAAATTTGGTATCACTATCCAAGATGATTCTCCTTCATAACCCAAAGTGCACCCATACCTATTCAAAGAAAATTTTTGTTGCTTCTTGTCCTTTGATGGTATGTTTACAAGGCATGAAAATGAACATCTTACTAAACCTATCAAATGCAACAAGGCGTGTTTCTTCCTGGTTGTTTGTAAACATCCGACAAAATACATGGAAATTATTTCACAAGGTCGAGTGGTTATAGGTAAGGGATAGTATAAACCTTGGTTAATATTACTAGGTATCCTATTACAACAAAGTATACATCATATGATACATTGTTCTACATATTCTTACATTTTGGGCCAGTAAACATACCTCTTTAAGTTGTAATTGTCTTCCCAACACAAAAATATTCTACAACCTTGGAGATGTGAGCCTCTCTCATAAGTTGTATTTGTTTACCTTTAGGGACACAGAGCTTGTTGATTTTGTACAGTAACCTTTATGTCACCTTTTTCTATATGAATTTGTCCCTACAACTGTTGAAAAACCTCCTTGAAGTCCTCATCTTATGTGTATGCCTCTTTGTATGCCTCATGGTTTGCAGGCTACATGTGCATAAAAGTTCCCAAAGGTATAGTCTTGGACATGGGTTTCCTTGAAATCATGTATTCTAACTTGTTTGTGCTTCACTTATTATACTTGATGACTAGATGAAATTGTTGTAAAAACCCCATCCACTTGTAATGCATGGTTTTTTGTATCTTACTCTAGGCCTACAAATATTGTAGTGGTTGGTGATCTATGTGTATAATGGCCTCCTTTCTCATCAAATAGTGATTCCACTTTTTGATATATTGAACCAAGACATAAAATTCCTTATCATAGTTAGGGTAGTTGAGAACCATGCCATGAAATGTTTTAGAATGATACCATACAATCCTTTCTCCTTGCATCAAAACTGCTCCCATGACATATCCACTTGCATCTATCTCCACTTCGAAACGATTTTCCAAGTTTGGCAATACAGGATCTTGTCCTTGACTAATCGTTCTTTTCATCTCATTTAATGACTTATCTTGATTCTTCCCCGACCGGAAAACCTTACCACTCATTTTTATGGCGTGGAGTGGTGTAGCTACTTCTAAAAATGGAGCTATGAGCTTGCCCAAGAAATTTGTTGCCCCCAAAAAAGTTCTATCTTCAATGACATTTGTAGGAAATAACCATTCCATGATGGTATTCATCTTTGTGGGATCTATCTTGAGCTCCCCTTCACCAATCACAGCCAAAATGCACCAAAGAATACGAAGAAAAATAACATTTCTTGAGTTTAGATAGTCATCGGTGATACTTTAGAGTATCTAACACATGGATGAGATATGAGATGCACTCCTACCATGTAGTAATATAAACTAGTATATAATCGAGATAGACTATAAAAAAATGAATCTATATATGGGTGTAACACATCATTCATCGGTCTCATAAATGTAGCGAGTGCATTACATAAACCAAATGGAATGACTAGCCATTCATAAGAACCTTGCCATCTCTTGAAGGTAGTCTTCCATGTGTCTTCTTCCTTGACGCATACCTGGTGGTATACCGATTTCATATCCAACTTGGTGAAATATTTTGTTTTCTACAATAGATCTAATAGATCATCGATATTGGGTAGAGGGTAATGATCTTTTAGTGTAATCTTGTTCAATGCTCTACGCTTGACACACATTCACCAAGTCCCATCCTTCTTTGGTACAATTATGATAGGTGACTGACAAGGTGAGGCCCTTGGTTGATCACACCCTACTCCAACATCTGTTGTAATTGCTTTTTCACTTTGTTTGCTTGTAGAAACAACAATCTATACAACCCAATATTCGACAATGGGGAGTATGGAAATAACTGTATTTCATGCTCCACTTCCCTCTTGGAATTGGGTGGTATCCTTTCAGACTCCTGGAACACTCCTCCGTATTCCTATAAAACCTCCTCCAACTGATGCTTTTCGTATTTAGTATACCCCTTCAGAGATTCATTTTCTTTTATCAACTCATCCTCAATCTGATTTTCTTTTAGCTAAAGTAAAACATCTTTCTTATTGGAACTAGTCAACTTCTTGGCTTGGTTGGCACTTACTAGTGAGTTTTTTTAATTTCCTTCATGGGCGTTGATGATGTTGGACTTTACATCTTTGATAATTCAGTACTGGTTGGCTCTCCAGATGAATATTACATCCCTCATATAAATGAAGGGGCTTCCAAACAACACTCCACATACATCAAGGGGTACTCGTCTAATTCCAATTCCTCAATAAAATCAATGCTTATAGAAAATTTAATCTTACATTGTTTTGATACCTTTATCTCTACATCTTATTTATCCATCCCAATATATATGGGCTAGGATGATCATGAACCTCCAATCCAATATTGTTGACTGGATTTGTTGCTATGAGATTCACCTATGAACCACAGTTGAACAAGGCATGTATCTTTCTCTTCTCGACTTGGATCTTGATGAGGAAGGATTTGGTCATCTCCTTCTCTTCTTGGTAATGAAGGATAATCTGATTCACCTACTTCATGTTCTCATCCACCTCGGAGCTTCTTTCAACCTAATTACTTATATCCATGGATAGAAGATTCTTTTTCTTTGCATCCTTCTTGTGGTTCTTCAAGTTCATCTTTGGACGTATTTTCCAACATTTTTCATAAGTGTTCTCATCAATATTGCAATGATTATAGAGGTTGGTAGGATCCTTGCACTAATGTATAGTGGTGGTTGTCTTATTAACCTTTCCCCCTTTCCACTCCCCCACCCTGCCCCCTCCTTGGAAGCTTCCTAGTGCTCTTTCTATCTTGAACCACTTGGATACTCTTTCTTGTGGCCTCTGTTTTCGAGATACTTTGTTCTTGTACAAATGCCTCTTCCATTGTCCTTGCCTTGAAAATCATCACTTTCTTTTGTAGATGGCTATGTAGACACCCCAGATGTACTTGAGGACTACATTTGGGCTCTTGGCGGAGATAATGAGCATGCTCATGATCTTTCTAAACTCGATGGTGTACTCCTATACACTCTACCCTCTTGAAGATCCATTGGTCCTCTACATACCTTATAGGGTAGAATTGGGACATGATGAGGGATTTGAAGTCTTGCCATCTAGTTACTAGAAGATCACCCTCTATCATAAGTGTTTACGTATGAATTTCCCACCAAGTTAGAGCATGGCCCTCTAACTTCATTCTTGCAAATGATATCTTTTGTTCTTGATCTATATGGTGAACGTTGAAATAAACTTCTAGTTTTTGCAACCAATCATTTAGTTTTAATGTATGGATCTCACCTTGGTATGGTTTTATGTCCAGTTTTTCATCCATCTTGACTAAAGGCCTCAAGCTGTTGTTTCAATTTGTGATTTATTTTTTAGTTCCTATTTCACTATTCCTAAGCTATAATAATATTTATACTCTCTTATCAAAAAATTATAATGAGGTTCAAGGCTTTTTTATTACAGTCATGGTGTAACTCTATGATCTTATTCATTTAATCTTTAATGAGCTTCATATCTAAGTTCCAAACTATTTATCAAGAGATTGTTCAATGACATTTTTTCTAGCTCTCTAATAGTAATCTTATCTCTTCCATATCTTTTGTTTAGGTTGATTGTTTCTTTTCTTGGTTTTAACTCTATTTGAAGCTTGGTCTCTATGTTCTTTACATTTTTCTTAAATTTATACAAATTCTTTAGGGTTATTTTCCTATGTTTCCCTCATAAATTTTGATATTTGTGATAAATTATATTGAAAAATAGAAAGCAAAAAAGTTGTGCACCTGATTTATCGATTTATGGTATGGTTTTTAGAGATAATTCAATAAATCATCAATCCACCACAAATATCACTCTAAGGAAACACGTAGAGCCGAAGAGATATATTAAAGAAAAAACCACAGAGCGGTAAACCATATTATAAAATTAACTTAGAACTAAGCTTGTTAATGATAACTTAGAGATTTCTTGCTCCACGAAGTTCTAGGGTTCACAGCGAACCCATTCGTTGACCGAGACAATCAAGAACGCCTCTAGCCACCTTAATTGTACAGTGGTCAATCAGTTTCATCTATTTTACAATCACTAGCTTTACTAAATCATTGGGCCATAGCTTTTCAAGAAAAGACAAATGAAATAAATTGTGAGTATAGAATGTTAACGATGACAAAACCTAACGCCTGACAGAGTTGGTCTTGTCTATTTCCCATAGATTTCACGAAGTAACTCGCAGCGCCATGTAGCGTTTCAAGAAAAGAAAAATAAATGAATTGTGAGTATACAATGTTAATTATCACAAAGACTACAGCCTGACTTAGTTGGTTTCTTCTCAGGTTGGGTACAACATGTCAACAGTTTCTTCCCAGCTTGCGTACAACATGTCAACAACCAACTAGAGGTCGACTGACAATGTACTGCAATGTCCCGTAGTTTTCTATCACTTCCAAAAGTTATTTGTCCGTTTTAAATCACAATTCTTTAAGTGGTATTATTATTATGTTATTATGTATTAAAAAAATAAAATTCATATGATTACTAGCACAGCCGTAAAGTGGTTGGCGGTTGGTGAACGTCGAAACTTGGTAATTATATACTCTTACAGTAATTTTTTAATCTAATTAAGTAAATGTTAAAAAGTAAACATGTTAACGGATGCCTTGATAAATGCAAGAAAGTTATGAAGAATAAATCTGATCCATTGATTTTGGAGGACGACTAAGAATATGCCAGCATCTTCAATGCATAGCCATCTGATTAGGGTTTAAGGTTAAATAAGGTTAAAAGATCATTAATTGTACCCATTGTCAATAATAGGTGTACGCCTTTAGGCATAATTACTGTGGAAAAAATCAATGAGATCACAATATAACATCGCATAAATTATCACTACACAATATAACATCGCATAAATTATCACTACACAGAGACGAAATCACAAGACATGTCAGGCATGAAATGGAAACCACACAGTACCGAAGAGAAACAAAAAGGCTATTGAAGTCCAGAATAAAAGCTATCAGTTGTTAACCCAAGCATGGATAAGGTTACCAACTGTTCTATCACAGTGTCCGTCGATATTTTCTTTGCTTTCAGAAAACAACTTTGCAAATCACACCGTCTGCTTTTACTAAGCCTTCCCATCTTCAAAGGAAATTTGGAGCCTTGAATATTTTACACACACCAAATGCAAACAGAATGTTTTACTAATCCTTCCCATCTTCAAAGGAAATGTGGCTGCCTGAATATTTTACACACACCAAATACAACAGAATCCATTACAATTATCTTCAACATTTTTGTGTTTTTCGTGAGCGATTGCGCTATCTGAAATCTTAGTTTCAACCAATTGAGGTATTCAGTGGCGACTCGCACAACTTCACTTCTTCTCTTCACAGCCATTACAAGATTAAAAACACAAATTCAGAAATTGAATCATGCACTGTCCATTGTAACCTAGTTTACATTTTAATCTAGTTTACAATATTCGAACTTTCTACTAAGATAAATCATAATACAAAATACATAATGTGGAGATGGGAATAGTATCGGGGATGCGCGCGTACCTTCGCTCCATCAGCTAAACGGATTGTAGAACTTCCTAACGCGTATTTACAGCCTCTGCCTGCCAAGAAAAAAATTCTCAAGCATTTCTGTATTGCGTTAACAGATTTTTCTTTCATTGTTCGTACAATAACGTTGTTACATTAACATCCTCGACTGAAAACGAAATGATATTTATATCTACTGAAAACCCAATAGTTTATCAGATTTAAAGGAAGATGTCTTACATCGTCCGTCTCTTAATCATTAAATTTTAAAATTTTCAGTAGAGATATAATCAGAACGGCTCCAAAACACGCATGAACAGGATGGAATAAAAAATATATTTTAATTTTACTAGCTTCTCCAGTCCTCCCTCTCAAGATCATCATTGCTTCTGACTACCAGCTGCAAACTATGTTATGTATTCACT
The DNA here is from genome assembly GCA_009831015.1 of Picea engelmannii. Taxonomy (NCBI): domain Eukaryota; kingdom Viridiplantae; phylum Streptophyta; class Pinopsida; order Pinales; family Pinaceae; genus Picea; species Picea engelmannii. The sequence goes on from ML801039.1 coordinate 167,133, forward strand.
TCACTCTGCACAATGACGCACTGCTACATTAAAACTTTTATGTATCAACGCTTATATTAGTTATATATTTGGATAATTTCCGAAGCCTCTGGATATCAGAGTTTTATTGGGTCTCGTTCTTCGGCCATCATTGTTTTCCTCAATTGTGCCACCGACATCATATAGAATATGATGTTCATCGATATTCACGTATTGTTACGAACAAAATACATAAACAATCACCAAATGTAAAACAAATGGGCGTGGGGCCGAGCTAACACAACCGTATATGAACCCAGAACCTGCTATTTCCTGTTCACGGGTGAATAAGAATGCTTTTTCAACATTATTCCTGCAGATTTTCTCTTATCTCATATAGTTTAGTTTACGTAATATTGACCTTTTATAATATAATGTTTAAAAATTTACGTAATATTAACTTTTTATAATATAATGTTTAAAAATTATATATATATATGAGTGGGTCAAATGGTTAAGAATATGTTTTTCCTCTTAAGAGGATACAAGTTCAAATTAAAACAAAGTAAAATATGTATATTTGGATGGATATTACCAATCAAATGAGTGAGAAAATTAATAATAATGATTTATTTTCTCAGCCATTTGATTTGTAAAGTCTATCCAGATATACATATTCTAGTTCCTTTTGATTTGAACTTGTGATCTCTTCACAGGAAAAACATGTTAATCATCAGGCCCAATCATATATTTATATAAACTTTTATTTTAATGGACTAGTTTAAGTATATTAGACAATTTTTCTGAATGCAAACTGTGTAAAAAGTTTTGAAATTTCTAACTTTTCTAGTGGACACTCCACCCATCTTCAAGGACAGAAAAGAGAAAAGTCATTATGATGGGTGCAGTGTCCACTAGAAAATTTGACCTTTCCAAACCTTTTACAGAGTTTACATCTAGAAAAATTCTCTAACATCATGACTAACTGTGAAAATCTATATAATTAATTTAAATGTTTTTTAGATTATTCTGTACATACTTTTCATTGTATTTGTTACTTGATATATTTATTTAATTAGATACTTTAATCTGTAATCATAAGTTTAAACTAGAAAATAAATATCATTGACAAAGTTTCTCTTAATTTTAAGTTAAATAAAAATCAGTTTAACAATAAAATTAAAACTGTAAAACTGTTTAAAATTATATATATGGTTGAAATTAATGTAACAAAAATTATATTTTTCACTTTCCAAAATAAAACTTAACACTTTCAGAAATTAAAAAAAATGTTAATAAAGTTTTAAATCGTTTTTTAAAAAGTATATATAAATGACCACAAAACTGAGCTATATTTTCTGATCTAGAACATGTCATAATAGATAATTAAACTAATGATAAATCATTGTATCCTATCAACGTTCAAAATAGTCCTTCTATCCTATCAACATGCAAAATACTTCAAATGATAAAACGAAAAGTTATAATCCTATTTATGATTTTATTTGAAATATACCATCTTGGGCAGAGAGAAACTGTTCTGCTTATCTGTGGATTCTCTTCACCCACTGGGGCATTTGACTAATATGTTCGATATGTTTTACCGCAACAAATTTTGTTGTTATACCTCAAAATGCAAAGATCGTCACATAACTAATCTATAAAAAACCCAGTGACTCTTTGTACTTACCTCCAGGCTGTGGACAGGAGAGGTCGCTGTGTCCTGAAGCAAAAGATCATCATCCTCATCCTTATTCAGTCTTCTGAATTGATGCTTCCTAGGAGCCACATCCATTAACGAACAAGATGCAATGAATTCCGAATCTTCACCTTTATGGACATGAACATCACGTTTTCTTATTGCAACCGAGGAATCTGAGCCAGCGATCTGCAGCCCCTGCTCAAACTTAATATCTTGCACAGGAAAAGGAAGCTTCTGAGGACCAGACGAAGCATCGGAAGCCATGGAAGAATCCTCCTCATTGCCTGGAATGCTTGACGCCCAACAATCATAAATTGGATATTTCTCAGGAGCCTCGGTTAACATCGAACTTTTCTTCTGCTGCTGGTCAACATCAAACTGGCTGGTTGTATTTTTATGACCGCAGCTATCTACAAAGTCATCGAAATATATTGTCCACCCGGACTCAGAGATCTCACCATCCCTGGTGTCTGCGTCTTCACTTTTCAAATATTGGCATGGATCAGCATAAACAGGTCTCAGCTCTTCACATGTTGGATAGATTAACTGATAAATCTCACTACCCCTGGTGTCTGCGTCTTCACTTTTCAAATATTGGCATGGATCAGCATAAACAGGTCCCAGCTCCTCACATGTTGGATGGATTAACGGTCTCTGCAAAATACCCTCCATATTATTACTCGACATAGAGGCCAATAATGGCGTGTCAATATTTCGCAACTCAGAACCCGTCATAAGTTTTGAATTCATATGAACAAGTCATGTGCCTGAAATGAAGACACTGATCTGCTACCACTGTGACTACTTAATATATAAAAAAAACAAATCCGTGTTTAACGAGCTACCTCCAGATACCTCGACATCTTACATTGGATCCGTTGTTATTTTCTCTGGATAATTCAGAGCACCTTTAAGCCATTGCTATAGAGCACCTCTATGTTATTGCACCTCTTCACCTCTATGTCAGAGCACCTCTATGTTATTGCGCCCTTTCAATTTAGGTAAACTCCTTTAATTCCAGGGAAAATAGGGACAATTCAGGGGTTCGTATAGGGACAATTCATGAGTTCGTAAGGTACATACAGTCCACGAACAGCTGTCAACTTTCCTTCTCCCCGTCGTTATTCATTTAATGATATGTCTTTTTGCAAGGTGGCAAAACATATCATAATTCAATGGTTCATATCATAATTCAATGGTTCAGAGATGGTGAGGACAGATAGCACTTTTAATCGGTTGTTATATACAAATAAATCATTATTAAGAAAATTAAGAAAATTAAGCTACTTGAAATAATATTTTATGGTTATCTTTGATCGAGTAGTTTAATTAAATAGGATAGGCAGAATTTCACTATAATCAAATATCTTTGAATCTTGGGTTATTAACTTATTTTTTTTTATCTTTAAGAAAATCTAAATCTTAACAAATAATAAAGGTAAATGATATCTTAAAAAATCACACCCTATAGTTATAATAATTATCAATAACTTCAATAAAATAACATACTTTTTAATAACATTTAACTTTAATGAGATATAAAAAAATTAAAAGCACTTTTCTCTGTAATTTAACCTTAGTTATTCTTTCATATTTTCTAACTTCTATTTATTTCATTACATTTACCTCAAATAAATTATAATATATTATGACCTATAAAGAACTTCAAAACACTTCTCTCTCAAATAAATTATAATATATTATGACCTATAAAGAACTTCAAAACACTTCTCTCTGTAATTTAACCTTAATTATTCTTTCATATTTTTTAACTTCTATTTATTTCATTACATTTACCTCAAATAAATTGTAATATATAAAATATTGTACAATAAGCCCTCTGAAATAAATGTAAATGTTTTAGACTATGGCGTTTGTACATGAAGGTTAAAAGGATGCTCTTTAAATCAGATTCTATGTCGATAGAATATCTATGAAAAACCAGAATATGGTACAATACGGCATGCTTAAGTAAATGTTTAAGAATATGGCTCTTGTATATGAAGGGTAGAAAGTATGGTCTTCAAATCAGGTTCTGTATCTATAGGGAGAACAGTAGTCATCAAGCAATATCTATGTAAATTTTTCCTGATATATCTACGCACATCTCTTATTTATAAGGGAAACAGCACTCATTAAGCACATGTAAGCTTAAGCTTAGGATAGAAGATGAAGTTATTCATCGAATTGTTTTAAAAAAATATCTATAAACATCTCTGAAAAGGGTGTTTTTTTATATTAAAATGTGATTTTAGTTTACAGAGAGTTGAAATATAGCAGTGCAATCATTTTGAATTTTAAAAATAATTACTCATCAAATACGAACATATATATAAAAAAAATAATAAAATTATAATTGTTCATCTCCATACTATTAATGTTTTAATTAAAAAATTATAATTATTAAATACTAACAACAACCACATTAATATTAGTATATATTTAACACATTAATAATATTTATTAATATTCTTTTATACTATATATTAAGTATCTACTTATAATATAAACACATTAAACACATTAATGATTGTTGCAGATAATCAAACAAGTGGAAGAACCTTGTATAATATATATTAAATATCTACTTATAATATAAACACATTAATGATTGTTGCAAATAATCAAACAACTGTAAAAACCTTCTAAAATATAATGAGACACAACTACCCCATAACCAAAGATCATCCAATGAATTTCAGTTGTGTTAAGGGATCATCCAATGAATTCCAGTTCCCTTCCCTTTTGTTAAGGGATCATCCACTGAATTTGAGTTGAAAAACTGTATCAGGAGATCCCAATTAGCACACATTGACCTAGCTCTCGACAATTGTTCGATACTCTCAAAAGTGCGACAATGTGGGCCACCATGGTTTCTAAGTCTTACTCCTAAAGAGTTAAAAAGACAATAACCTGTACGCTGTGAAGGCGATAGCCTTCCAAGGATTTTTAATGAAAAAATTAATCCCCCCGTATTCTAAACGAAATATTGACACAATGTAGACAATCATCATTTGTAAAGCTGTCCTTACTTCATAAGATTCTAAAACTAAAAGATCATAATGTGAAGGCAATCTACCCATTTTATTTATTTATTTTGGAGGTAAGAGTTTAAAAGACCACAATGTTGAAGGCAATCTATCAATTTTATTTATATTGGAGGCAATAGGAAGAATAAACATATTGATATATACATTTTGCTTCTATGATAACAAGCCAAATTCTTGTGAATAATGTCCCAAGCCTTTCATGTTGTGGTATTTTTGTTTCAATGACAATTGTTTTTCTATTACAAATTTAATCAAATTCTTGTGAATAATATTCCAAACCTTTCATGTTGTTGTATTTTGGTTTCAATGATTTTTTCTAGTGAAAATTGAAATTGATTTTTTATTAGAAATTTTAAAAAAATCTAAATATAAAAAAAAATTAAAACTATTTCAAATTTAAAGTTATGCAAGATCAAAGTCTTTTTTGTAATCATTTCAATTCCATTTAAAAGAAAAAAAAAATTCCATGCTTTCCATATTTTTTTTTGTTAAGTAGATGGCTTGAATGAGAGAGTATTTTTTGCAATTCATATCATGATGGTTTACTTATAGCATTGATTGGCTACAAGGTGAAGAGGTGTGTTCCTATTGATGTTTCATTAATTTTAATTAGATTATTATTACCATACTATTATATTTATGTTGTATTTTATATTTATGTTTATAACATTGTCATCTCCATAAAATTTGTTTTGTCCCCAAAGCAAGGATAGTGATGGGTATTGTTGGCGAAAATGTTCCGATTTCCACAATGAATATTTTTATAGAAGGTTGTTCCATTTGATGAGATATACTTTAATGGTTTTGGAACATAACACTTTTTCCTTAGTGGCAAGAATGTTTTCCAGTTCTAGAATAATTCTTCCTTCGTCGTGAAATTCATGGATTTTTGTTTGAAATGGTTAGGCTTGTCCGAACACTTTCTTCAGACATGAGCCATGGAATATGTTATGGATTCGATAATTGTCTGGCATTTCCAATCCATAATCTACTTCACAATTTTTTTTGATAATTTGGAAATGTCTAAAGAATTTAGGATCCAGTTTGTTGTTTCCTCATTGCTTAAGGGATAACTGTTTGTAAGGTTGGAGTCTTACAAACACCCAATTTCCTTCTTCGAACTCTTCTTCTGATCTCTGTTGGTCTGCTAGTTGTTTCATTCCATGAGGAGTTGTTACTCTCTTTTCTTTGAATATTTTGATGATTTTTTGTTCTTCCTCTAGTTTATTCTTTACTACTTGGACATTATTATCAATTAGTGCAAATTCATTCCATTTGGGTGGTTCATAACCATATAAGGCTTGGAAAGGGGTTATTTTTGTGAAAGTGTAATATGTAGAATTATACCACCATTTGGCTAGATGTAACCATTGGGACCATTTACTCTACTTATATGTCACAAAGAAATGAAGGTAAGTTTCTAAGCATTTATTTACATATTCTATTGGACCGTATTTTTGTGGATAGTAGATTGTGCTTGCAAAAATCTCTCCAAAAATTTCCTTTTAATTTTGCATCCCTGTCACCAACAATAACCTTCAAAAAACCATGCAATTTATAAATGTTTTTGCAAAATACATCTGCAATTATTTTGTGGAGTTGGTTTCCCTTACTTCCATGAAATGTGCATATTTGGTCAATCTGTCAACCACAAAAAAAATATTATCTTTCCCATCAGACATGGGTAGCTCTTCAATGAAATCCATGAACATCGCTTCCCATTTTTTGTTAGGAATATGTAGAGGATGAAGTAGCCCTAGAGGAGTAACATTTTCACTTTTATTCCTTTGACATGTGTTACATTTGAAAACAATTTTTGGTATATTCTTATTCATCGCCTTCCAATAAAATGATCATTGTGCATTATGGTAGCTTTTGAAAAATCCTACATGTCATGCTATTGGGGAGCTATGTGACTCCTTTAAGAATTTGATTTTAAAAATTGAAGATGGAATTAAACAAATTATGTCCTTATACCATAACATGTCATTCTTGCATTCAAATTTGGGATATTGGTCTAAATTGTTGATTGTTGAAATAGATTCAACAACCCTTTTCAATGTCTCGAAACACTCTTCTATTTTTTTATTCCATTGGAAATAATTTTTATTTAATATGATTGATAGTTGTGTTGTCAAATGAGCATAGTTCTTGATAAATCTTCGAAAATAACCTATTAATCCTAGGAATCCACTTAGTTTTGATATGTTGTTTCATTTTTTCCATTATGTGATTTCTTTGATTTTACTGGGGTCCACCTTGATTCCTTCCTTGGATATGACATGGAAAAGGTATTCCACTTCTTCTTTATCCAACGTACATTTTGATATTTTTTCATAAAAATGATTTTATTCTAGGAGAGGAAGTACTTACTCCTTTCATGTCTTACTGTAAATTAGGATATCATAAAAAATAATAGCATGAACTTCTTTATGTAGGGAAGAATGAGTTGATTCATACTTTATTGGAAAGTACCATGGGCATTGGTTAAACTGAATGACATCACCTTGAACTCATAGTGACCTTCATGTGTTTGAAATGAAGTTTTTTCCACATACTCTAATCTTACTTGGATGTGATAGTATCTTGACCTTAGATCTAATTTTCAAAGGTATTTTGTTTCATGGAGTTTGTCCAACATCTCATCTATGAACGGTATGGGGAATTTTATTTTTAGAGTTATCTTATTTAATCCTTGATACTCTATGCATAGTATGGAAGATCCATCATTTTCTGAACTAAGACTATTGGGGCTAGATATGGGCTCCTATTTTTTGTAATAACCCCAAATTTTAATAGGTCTTAAAATATCCTTTTCATATTTGTTTCATGGTGGTGAGGATAACAATAGGATTTTATATTAACTGGTGTTGAATCTGGTTTAACCTTGATTATATTCTCTATCTTTGTTTCTAGAGGCAACTTCGTAGGTAAGTCTTAGAATACCTTGTCATATTTTTGGATTAAGGTTTCAATCTTTTGGTGTATAGAATGGACCACTTATGATGTCAATATATCCATCTAGTGGCATTGTGCAATGTAAGCACGTGCACATTTTCAAATTAGTTTCTCCATTTTAAGATATAATTTGGGTGGGGGGTTGCTGAAATCCATACAATTTATATTTTATTCCTTCCCATTTGAATTTTATAAATTGTTTTTGGTGGTTTTCCGAATAGATCCCTAATTTGTGTAACCATTGAACTCCCAAAATGATGTCTACTCCTATGGGTACTATGTAGAACCCATATTCCAATCCATAGTATTCAATTTGTAGCTTGACCTTCTGACACTTTTCAACTCCATCAATTTTTTTTCCATATTGTACCATAACTCTTATATTTATGGTTGGATACACAAATATATGTAATATTCTTGCAAAATTTATATCTATAAAATTATGGATGCTCCCTATGTCTATGTGTATGGTGGCATTCTCTTTTTTCACACACTCCTTTAGTTTCAATGTCTGCAATTGTGTTATCCTTGTTATTGTAGTGAGGGGTATATTGGGCATGTCCTCTTTAGGCTCTAGATTTGGCATATTATTTTCTTCTTTATCTTCATCTGAGTCACTACTAGATGTGATTTATTCCTTTTCTTCTTTGCAAGAATATAAATTTTTACTGTTTCATTAATGCCCTAGTGACCATTTGTCTTCAAAATATGTGCACTTATTTAGGTATTTCTTATCTCGGTCATATTCCCTTAAAGGTGGTGGTATATACTTGTTAGAATTTTTTGTAGGGAATTTTGATCTTTCATTTAAATATCTATTTGATGTTTTTGTATCTGTGAATGATGACTTAATGAAATTTGTTTTTTGTTCAATGAATTTCTCCTCATGTCCAACATTTTCAACAAATGTAAGGTTCCATAGTTTTAACTCACTATAGATGTAATCCTTCAACCCATAGAGATACATTTTTATAAATTGTTCATATGTGAATCCACTTTTCCTTTTTGCTAGCACTTCCCATTCATGTGTGTCATCATACACATTTCCCTTTTGTTTGAGATGCATGAATTTGTTATACAAGTCAACATCTTCTTTTTCATATAACCTTTTTACTAATACAATTATGAATCTTTACCAATGGAAAGAATGAGCATCATATTTCCTGGACCACCATAGAAACCCATCGTAAGTTTCTCCTTCCAAATTGTTAGAGGTTTTCATTATCTTCTCTTGTTTACCTAGTGGGGGATTCGAATCAGGATACCCTCCATTTTATTAACCCAAAGGATGTGAAATGTCCCCAACCTTCTAGGCCGAGCCATGTCACACAAATTATTCCAACTTCATCTCAGATACTATAATGTAACATTACTGATTTTATTTTTGAGAAAGGGTACATCAAAACATCTAGTGTGCAATTAACATTAAACTGCACATATTCACTCAAGGAAAATGTGCACAACCCAAAATGGTTCATTCCACACACTCAAAGGACTTTTCTCTCCAATATGAAAATAGTTCAGACTCAAAAATCACCTTCTGGCTCCACTTGAATCACATGCCAATCAATGACATGATTAGCATCCGGTACATACTTCGTAAGCAATGGAACATGGGAAACATTATGAATACACAAGGATGATGGAAATGAAAGCATATATGAAATATGACCAATCCTCTCTAGGATTTCAAATGGCCCACAATAGTGTTCTCCTAACTTAGAAGAATTGTCCAAATTCATGGAATTGCGCCTGGATTTTACTTTCAAAAACATGTGATCACCAACTTTAAACTCTCTTTGGTTTATTCCTTTATCTATGTATCTTTTTTTTCTATCCTAGGAAGCCTTTAAATTATTCCTTATCTTGACCACCTACTCTTCCATTTCCCGAAGAAATTATGGTCCAACTATTGTCTGGTCCATTGGGTTATCCCAACTCACCAATGTGTTGCACCTTCTACCATACAATGGTTCAAATCGATTAATCTTTGAAGACGCTTCATATCCAATTTTGTAAGAAAACTCTACCAAATTTAAGTAGTCTTCCCATTTGATGTCTTATCCATCACATACATCCTCAACATATCTTTAATCACCTAATTTATCCTCTTTGTATTTCAATTTGACTGAGGGTGATATGTTGTGATAAAGTTCACATTTGTTCCAAATACTTTGAATACCCCTTCCAAAAGTTCGAGGTGAACTTAGAATATCTATCAGACACAATTATTTTAGGAACACCATGCATCTTAACAACGTCTCACATGTATATCTCAACAATGTTGGCTTCCTTGTGCACTGACTTCACAGAAATAAAATGGGCATCTTTAGTAAGCTTGTCCACTACCACCATAACAAAATCATGTTTCTTAGAAGTCCTAGGAAATTTAGTTATCAAATCCATCATTATAATTTCCCACTTACACTTAGGAATAGGATAATGTTGTAGTAAACCATCTAGATGTTGTTCTTATCCTTGACCTTATGAAATTTGAGACATCCATCTATAAAATCAGCAACTTCCTTTTTCATACATGGTCAATAGTATAATTTCTTGACTGTAACAATAGTCTTCTAGTGACCTAGATTTCCAGCATAAAGAACCATATTCATCTCTGACAATATTAGTCTTTTCAACTCTTTATCATTTGGCACATAGACTCTATGTCTATACATGAGGATCACATCCTCATATCATAACCTTCAACTTCCTGTTACAACATACCCTATTGTAAGCTAACCTTTATGTCCACATAGTGCAAATATGATTTGGCAACTTCCAAAATGTTGTCACACAAATCTGTCGAATAGATGCTTATGGTTGTATAATGCATCTCATGCACCCTCCTACTAAGTTTATCAACCACCTTATTATATTTTCCTCTGATATGATTTATTTCAAATTCATACTCACCGAGGAACTCTATTCAGCTACTATGTTTGGGATTTAAACTTGGTTTTCCAAACAAATACTTCAGACCACAATGGTTTGTTCTCAGTTTAAATTTTTTACCGATAAGATAATGGCACCACATATTCAAGGCATGCATTATATATTCTAGTTCTAAATTGTAAGTAGCATAGATCCTTTCATGCTCTTTCAACTTTCATGATTTGTAGCATACCACATGTCCATTTTGACTCAGGAATCCATCAATTCCCTCCTTGCATGCATCCATGCACACAACAAAGTCTGCATCGGGATAAATAATTCTCAAAATGGGTGCACTTGTCAACAAACTATTCAAGTGCTGAAAACTCCTTGCACAATCCAGAGTCCATTCAAATCGAACACCTTTCTTATGAAAGAATGTGATTGGATGAAAAACTTTTGACAATCCTTTAACAAACCTTTTGTATTACCATGCTAGTCCCATAAATGATCTCACTTCTATGACATTTCTTCATGTTGGCCATTCCTCAATGGATTTTATATTCACTAGTTCCACAACTATTCCTTCCTCTGAAATCATTTCACCCAAATAATGAATCTATTACTGATAAAATGAACACTTTCTCAACTTTTCATAAATTTGATGTTCCCTCAATACCTACAACACCATCATCAAGTGTTGTTCATGCTCTTCTTAAGACCTTGAGTAAATAAGTATGTCATCTACAAATACAATGACAAACTTATATAAATAATTTCTGAAAATTCCATTCGTTAAACACATAAAGATAGTTGGTGCATCTGAAAAAACAAACGGCACCACTATGAGCTCATAGTTACCATACCTCGTTCGAAAGGAAGTATTGTCAATGTCTTCCTCTCTTATTCTCACTTGGTTATAGCCATATATAATATCAATCTTTGAGAATATCTCTGCACCCGTTATCTAGCCAAAGAGGTCATCTATCTTAGCAAAGGATATTTTTTTTTTCAATTTTACCTTGTTCAATTTCTCGGAGTCGATACAAAGTATCATCATACCATATTTCTTCTTTATGAACAAAACCAGTGCACCCGAAGGCGACACACTTGGGTATATATACCCCTTATTTAGAAGCTCCTCGAGTTGCATATGCAATTCTTTCAGCTCTGGCGTACTCATTCTATAAGGAGTATTAGATTCAAGAGTTCCTCCTGGCATCATATTTATAGAAAAATCAATATCTCATTTCATAGGAAATCTGGGTATCTCCTTAAATACATCCTCAAACTCCTTCAATATTATGTAGTCTTGAACACTTTGCACTTTATCCTTAGGTGCCTCTTTCATGTGTGTTTCAAATACTTGACATCTTTTCCTATAACTTTTCTTCAATTGCAATGTCAAAACTTCTCTAATAGTTACATCTCTTGGAATTTCTTGAACTAATATTAATTTACCTTCCTCATCCAAGCAAGTGAATTATTTATTGTAACAACATAAAAAAGATTGATGTTGGTCCAATCAATCCATACCAATGAGTTAATCATACAACCCCAAAGGTATGATATTCAAATCATCTTTTGTGTGAAGTCCATTCATTTCCATGGGATATGCCTTAACCATCTCATTAATTTTACTTTTTTCTCATGTAGCTAACTACACCAACCAAGGTTTTCCAAGTTTACCTCTCGACAATTCGAATCTTTCTACCATATTAGGATCTAGATAACTATGAATAAATCCCTATCCAATTAAAATAACATTAGGTTGGTCGTTAATCTCACCATTCACCTTGATCACGTGCGAATGAAACTCATATTGTTTGTTATACAACGCTGTATAAATCCTTGGTACATTTCTACCCATTTCCTCAACTATTGTTGTGTGTCGTACACTATGTACAGTCCTCACTTTTTCACTTCTTTGAGGGAAATCTATAAAAATATAATTTCCAGTGCAACCCCAAAACTTCATTGGTTATTTACATGGCATGTTTCTATTGCCTCATTTAGTCTAGACTCCTTGGAAATCAATTTTCATTGCACAATATTTTTGAAAAATGGAGGACTAGTCCCCTTCTTCCTCTGTTCCACCTTGTTTTTCATCTTGTCATTCCAAGCATTTTGGAAAGTCAATCTTCCCTTTTGATGGTCATAAAGACATTTATCACACCTTATAATTTCCTCCAATGTCTTTAGATCATCATACTATATTTTATCATTGATAAATAAGGGTATCCCACTCAGATTCCTCTAAATGTTCAGCTATTCATCCTTGATGAAAGGAACATATTTTAGAAATTATACAAATCTCCTTTTGTATTCATATATAGTCATAATTTTGAGCTTGAGTTCAAATAACTCCTTCATTTTATTTCCATAGTACCTCTTGGTTAAGTATTTGTTTTGGAAATACCTTTTGATATCCCTCCAAGTAACCTTATTCTCATCAATGTGTTGCATGTGCACGAACTCATCCCACAATATTGATGCTTTTCCCTTTAGTTGATAAACACAAATTCTCCCTTCTGCTTTCATAGAATAATTATGCAATTGGAAGTACTTCCTCATACCGAACAACCAAGTTTCTACATCCTCATATTTCTTATGTTCACCATCAAAAGTAGGAGGCTTGATATTATTCATTTCCTACTGTAGCTCATCCACCCAAGTCCTCCTCTTATGCTTTCTATCAAGACATGGACTTGAGCTATTGCACGCTTTCCTAAATGAATTCTTACAATCCCTTCTTTCTTCTCTTCTTTTATCATCATGAGACGTATGAATTCTTGATCTGCTCTACTTTGTCTCCTTATCCATTTTATTTTCTATTCTTTCCAAGCTTTACATAAATTTGACATTAAAGTCATATTTCTTCTCCTTGGATTTCATAAGACTTTTGTTATCATCTTTATAGATTTGGACATATTTTTGTAGTCCTTTTATGACTTTCACCAAATTTATGCATTATTCCTTGGATTATGTACCAAAATCGACTAACAAATCCCCAAATGCATCATTAGGATTGTAGGTCCTCTGCCCATCTTCCATGATTTTGACCTTGTACACTGATAATGTCATGTTATATTTGTTTATAATTGTATAAAAAGTGTAGGAAACAATATTATTAGATGAATTCATGAGACAAATTCATGAGAACTTTGCACCATCTTGTCAGAATCCTTCCTTTTGAATCCTTGAGTGTTTTTAACATCCAAAATTCTAGTGCACACATTGTGCATCAATAATTTGTGTGCATCACAACTCTACACCACGCATTAGTAGCTTCCACACATAATAAAATCTTCATTGTGAAACAACAATAATTAATACACATGCATATTTCACACTAATATATGTCCCATACAAGTCCAGTGTTGAACCAATAGATATGATACCACAATGTAACGTCCCTAACCTCCCAGGTTGGGTCACGTCAGACAAATCCTCCAAACATCATCTCATATACTATAATGTAACATTACCCAACTTACTCTTGAGTGACGATACATCAAATATTCTAGTGCCCAATTAACATTAAACTATGTGGATTCACTCTAGAAAAATGTGTTGAACCCAAACTGGTCCATTACACATCACAATCCCTCATGTTTATAGTTATTATAATAGTGGAAGTATATTGGAATGAAATTGTATTCTCATGAATACTAAGCACACCGAAACTACATAACGAAATAGCAATCAAAACATTCCAACACTATTGTGTGCATAACCATATGTGTAGTGTCCCCTTTTGTACACATACCAATTTGTAGTGTGCCAATTCACTACTCAGGTTTCCAAACCCCTCAATTACCATTCTATACATGAATGTTTACATAATTGATACAGGATTTATAACCACATGCATTTAACACAATTAAACACATTTAAATCTCAGAGTAAAATATATAATTCACTCCTGCAATTAAGCAAACCATAGCATTCAACAGCAATTCATTTACACAGCGGAAAACATGATACATAAACAGAGCAGTCATGCTCAACATGATTAAA
>ML801039.1:189253-237090 GCA_009831015.1 Picea engelmannii
GCCTTCAATACTTAGGCTCCCTGGCCTAATAAAACTCATAAGCCTACAGCTTATACAAACTTGGCTCACCAGCCTATAGAACATATTTACAATTCTTTGCATATGCATGATCTGCAACGGGGCTCGGCCTTGGGGACACTACAATATGGACCATCTGAATACCACAACACACATAATTGTTATGATTCAACGTGTAGCTATTGCTTGGACCTGTGTGCACAGACTACACTCCAACGCACACAATGAAACCATTCACTTGTACACATGGACCAATTTCCATGCACATGGTAATTCTAACCTCTCTCAAGATGCTCTTGACCATTTACCAATACTTTTTTAGCAAAAGTTACGTATCTCACATCACTCTTATAGATTAGAAAACATTAACAAAATAACAACCATGATTTATATGCAACATTATATAAGTAATAAATCATAACATATAAAAATGAATAAGAGTGCACTAACAGAAAAGGACACAAGAACACTTAGTTTTTATGAAAAGTCACCAACTTTCTGCATGACTCGAACGTTCCTCCATGCAATAGACATTGTTTCTCATGATCTTTCAGCAATAGGTCACCCCCAAGTTGGGTCTTGAACTCCACTAGGGAAAAAGGATTCCTAGTGTCATTCTATAGTGAAACATACAACAAAAGTGCTCAGTCCAAGGTGCCTACTTTTGCAACTAGTCTATATTCCCTCATTCCCCACATGCATGTCTCACCCCAGGAAGTGTGTTCCTTCTCTTCTCAAAATTCCTTCAACTTGCCCACTTCCCTTCTAGGGATTTGCCAATAAGTGAGATCATGAAATCTCATAACTACAACTAATTCCTAGTCCACCAAGGAACAATTTCCATCCAATCTCTCACTTGCAGAGATTACTCATAGGGATGACAACTAGCCTTTTGGAAAAAATGTGGGCCTGACAAACCTCTTATTTGACAACCTATGGGATGACAACTTGCTTCTTCTACAAAAAATTCTTATAACAACCTCTCAACTCCTTACAAGATTCTTTATGTAGATAAGGTAATAGATGTATTTTTCACACAGTCAAACCCCCTTCTCCTAACAAGAACTTGAAAACATGAATCATCATTTGAAATAATAGATAATGAAATAATTCCCAAAATACACTAAGGCTAGCAATATATATTGCATTCCTTCAACTAAACACTTGTGACCTTTAGAATTTACTTTAGCCACTTGGTGACTCATTCCCATCCCTCAGAAATGTAGGATACATCATATATTCGTAAGGTTACACTTTTCAGAAATATTATTCAAATATTCCCCCCTTTTCCCTTTTTCTATTTAGTTCATACCCCCATATGTTCTCTTCTAAGTCAATCTGCCCATAGCGATGTAATATATTAATAACTTGAGCATGATACACTTTACAATAATAGGCGTAGTGGCCTATTTGTGTCTCGGCTCACCAACCCAATAGTCACACATGCTCTCTGAATTCAACACATGCACACACACACACACACACACACATTCTATATATATACAAACATCACAATCATTCCCGCATACTTTCTTATATGCATGCAACACTGTGAAATATGCACACCCTTCCTTGATGTGAATTCCACAGACACTAGCTCAATTATGCACAACACTGTGTAATGTGCACACCTATTCTTTGATAACCATCCTTGTGCACTCCACTGGTGTGCGCAATACCAAAACTTGGTATCACAACTCACCAGGCTATATGGATCATTTTATTTACACCTGTTCTGAATGAGTCACCATCCTATATGGATCATTACATAGCTATTATAACTCAAAATGAAACTACTATGCATGTCTAATGTTGTCCTACTCATCCATACATCTACAAACCCTTTTTGCCAGATTTTCTTTCAAAAAACGAGTTTTTGTATGGCGTACGTGCACTTTTTCATAGGAAGAGCACATACACACGCTAGTTGCATACCTAAAATAATCTGTACATGCACTTGTTGCATAATTGAGTCCCAAGTGGGATCGAACCAAAATATTCCAAACTCCTATATGTATTTTTTCTCAGAGTAAGTCTCAAATGTGATATGTTCCATATTGGAAAAAATGTGGACAAAGAAATAACCTTCTCGTATATTTAACCACTTTTCCAAAGCATTCGCATCTAAATGACCTTCATATATGGGAATATAAAAATTAACTTATACCTTGAAAGGGGAAGTGCCTCCAAAGTGGTCACTCGATGAAGATGCCTCTATTTTTTTTGGAAACCACCAAAGGATTTGGGAAACTTGATCCATCATCGCATTACTCTGTTTTATGAGGAATTCTGCGAGCAATATTTTAATAAGATATCCTAGACCCTAGTCTCTCTGGTCCTCCGCCATGGACAGTCATCGAGGTCAGAGAGGATGGTATTCCAAAGCTTCATCTTGTTCAAGTCCCAATGCTTGATACCTTGACTTTGTTGGGGACATGCATAGAGAAATAAATAAAGAGTAGACCGCTCTGATACCACCGATCCTTATTTATGAGGGAAAAAATGAAGAAAAAAAATAGGACAGAAACATAGAGATACAATAATACAAAAAATTTTTTAAACACTTAAATATGCAAATATGGTAAAAGAAAATACAAAATGAGATGAACTCACTAGAATGGTGGTAGTTTATCTATGAGAAGAGATGTCATAGATTCATGCATTCACAAGAATATGATTACAATGAGGCTCCAAAGGCCTTTTTAACATAAAGCATAAATTAGAAAACCCTAAACATTGAAAAATATAACTCGGGAAGATGAAACACGAAAAGGTTAGTGGGCCCCGATGGGGCTAGTTGATATGTCAACTTCCTTAAGGCATAAAGGTTACATATAATCTCCATTTGTGGCACTTGATACCCCGTCAGAAATGTCTATCTAAGGCGTACACATTATGAATGGCCCAAGATAGGCCTTTGGCATGTATTGGGCACTACCATGTCAAAAATGTCGTTTAGAGCCTCAAAACGGACCTAGATATTTTGGACCAAAAAAACTATAGAATAAATACCAAAATAGAAATTGTATGTTGAGCCAATGGAATAAGTGGGAGACCATAAATATCCACCTAGATCATATCTTCATTTGATATCCTTTTATAATATAGAAGAGTCTCTTTACTTCCAGTATCTGTCATCATTTTAGATTACAGTTAAGGCTTTTCATTTTTAATAATCCTCCCTCTTATACAATTCAAATTCTACTCAAATTCTACTTTATAGAAATTATATAAAGTACAAAATTATCAATCCTTCTATGAGGCCATGCAATATACAAAATTGACTGAGGATTCATAACCTTTATTTATTTTCTTAATCTATCCAATTTTATTTCTTCAAGCTCCAACTCTCCATCATATATTCTATCAACCACCTTTAACTTCAAATCCCTTCATATTGCCTTTACAAACTTATTTGGTGTTGACATACATTTTAAGGGACGGATCAAATATTTATTGGCATTTTCTTCAAATCCCTTCATATTGCCTTTACAAACTTATTTGGTGTTGACATACATTTAAAGGGATGAATCAAATATTTATTTACATTTTCTTTATTGACTTTGTCCACCTGTTCAATTTCCTATTTTCTCTTCTCTCTGGTTTTCATCACCTCTTCTACCCTACTTTCACTGAGCCCTACCATAGTCCATTTTTCATTGAATGGCATATGAAACATTTCAAGAAGCTTCTCAACAATGCTCGACATTCTTGTATATGCATGTTTGATGTTCCCTGTGGCTTCTTTTCTTCCTCGGTAAGTGCTCTTGCATTTGTCCAACAATATATGAGTTTTACCATGCTCCTTTCTAGTCAGCCTTAACAAAACTACGGGAGACTCTTTGCATAGGATTTTCTAATGTATTATTCTCTTGAATGCATGCTTTGTATCACCATAGTGACCTTTAATCTCTCTCTATTGATTAGAGAATTTCACAATTTTTTCATTATGAGCTTGGATGTCCTTCATTTCAATGAAGAAGTTTGTTTGTGATTCTTTTAGTTGTCCATTCGTCTACATAGCTTTGTCTCTACGAAATTCAAGGAATCTTTTTTTTTCACCGGTTTATTTCAGTTGAAGGCTCATTCTTTCTTCTTCTAATTGAGATATTTTGTAGCTATGTTGTTCAATAAGGTTGTCCTTGAGATATTTTGTGGCTATGTTGTTCAATAAGGTTGTCCTTTTCTTGCCACTTTGTCTTCAAAACTGTTATCTTGTGAATGTATTCATGTTTCTTGTTTTCTTTCTCATCCCTATGGAGTTGATCTTTTTTACTTGTCATAATCTGGAATTAATGTTCTAGCTATATTTTTTGTTGTCACATTTGTTGTTCTAAGCTTTTCACCCTACCTTTGATCTTTCTTATTTGTCATAATCGAGTCGATCTTTTTTAATTGTCATAATCTGGAATTAATGTTCTAGCTATATTTTTTGTTGCTACATTTGTTGTTCTAAGCTTGTCACCCTACTTTTGATCTTTCTTATTTGTCATAATCTGGAATTAATGTTCTAGCTATATTTTTTGTTGCTACATTTGTTGTTCTAAGCTTGTCACCCTACCTTTGATCTTTCTTATTTGTCATAATCTGGAATTAATGTTCTAGCTATATTTTTTGTTGCTACATTTGTTGTTCTAGGCTTGTCACCATACCTTTGTAGTCTTCCAACAAATAATTGAGTTCATCCACAATGACAATGTTATCCCCTACAAATTCATGTAAGGTTTCTTGTATTTCCTCTATAGTCTTCCAACAAATAATTGAGTTCATCCACAATGACAATGTTAACCCCTCCAAATTCATGTAAGGTTTCTTTTATTTCCTCTACTTCTTTCTGCGGGTTAGCCTTAGTTAGATCCCATTCAATATTTCTATTCGGATTTCCATGACCGGAGGGTTTCTCCCTTCTTGGTATCTTGGATTATCTCATTGTATCTTGGATTATCTCATTGTGATTCCCTTTTTACAATCACTATAACAAAACTTCCCCATAGGTATCATCTCATTGTCAAACTCGAGCAATTTCTAAGATTAATATTGAAAATTAGAAGAGATTATATTTATTGGAGTCCATAGGTTTATATGAGAAGTAAGCACATACATTTTTTAGAAGAGAATAGAGTACAAATATTACTTCTCTCTTCTTCTTCCTTGCTTCTTATCTATTCTTCTGCATTGTGAGTTTCCTCTTCAATTCCTTTTTGTTCCTCATGAGCTTTCATGGATGTATCCTGTATTACCTTATTTTGTTATTCATCATATTTGTGGGATTGTTCCGCTTTGTGGCCTTGTTCAACTTTGCGGGCTTATTAATATTTAGTTTTGTGGGATTCCTCCTCGTCTGCATGTTTCCCTTTTTCTTCAATAGATTTGCAGGTTGCTTCTTCAACTAACTTTTCTTTCTCTTTCTTATTTTTTAGTCTCTCTTCTACATCAAGAAATTTCTTCACTTCTTCCTCATATTTCTCTTATCGAGCCTTTCTCTCTATCTCCACTTGTCCTCAAGTGTTGATTATCAACTTTTGTAGCTTTTATTCGAACATAACATTCCTCTTTTCCTATTCAGCTAGAAAAGGGTCAATCTGGTGTATCCATGATAAACAAACTAGTACTTCTTCATAGCTCTTAACCCATTGGAAAATATGTTCCTCTTCTTTATCTTCATGTCGGAAAGGGGGATTATCTCTAAAGGTGTATAATGATTGAATATGAACTTCTTGGGGTTATGTCCTTTTCCAGTTCGTGTACACAAAATAAACTCTTTCAGGGTAGTTACTTCTTTCTTTACATGGGAAACATTGGTTAAGGAGAGTTTCCCTTATATGATAGGGAAACTCGGCTAGATTCACTTGTTCCGTGCTTGCAGATTTGCGGTAATTCCCGCTCCTAATGTTTGATATGCTACCTCCCTCGCTAAAAGATTATATAGAACATACCTAGGAATCAAATGGGCAGGGGATTTACAATGAAAAACTATGATATGAGTATAATTCTTCTCCGTGTACCGTTCTACGATTTCATGTACGGTTTTCATAACTTCCATGACAACCTATGAAGGGTTTGAACAAAAAATAGTTGTTACAATGGTGCTGTGAAACAATGATAGGTTAGATAAAAATGTTTTTCATATTTCTTCCCTAGTTCTAGGAAAAATACATGTGAATAGAGGGGTATATCAGGGCTCCATTTCTAATTCATATATGGGATATGAATTAAAACACAAATACCATCAATAAGAAATCCATACATGAAAAAACCTATTTTCTTGCCTATGCGCGTATCTTGAATATTGATGCCGATGTTGGATGATAGGATTTGTGCCCACTGAATGTTCCCTGGATTTCCATTTGAGCTTGAAATGTACATATTTTTCTTCCCCATATAATCTACATATCATGGCCATCAATAGTTTCTATGATGACTTGAAGAAGTGGCTATTATATACCCTGTTGAGTTTGGTAATGAAGGGTTTGTGTTCCTCGCAGTAATCTTAGAGAACTTCTGTCGACTTTGGATTTTTATTGGAAAATGATTACATAAACTCTTTGTTGGGGGAAGGCATCAGGATTTGATGGTTGGTACATTCGATGGAAACTATGGGCGGTCAATGGAGCTATTGAATTCTCTTTTCTGCCAGTGTTCATCTGATACCATGCATTTACATTTGCATATGACCACCTAACTTCTTCATTGTATAGAATAATCACAATTCTGGTAGAAACGACATGGATATGGATATTCTTAATATTCTAGTATACCCCGATGCCTGGGTCATCTTCTAGATAATATCCATTGCTAAACATCAGGTATATGTCCTCCTAAGCATAACATCCCCGAAGTTTAATGTCATGAATGATATCTGATATGGTGACTGTAGTATGTCCATATGAGCCTAGAAAACAGGTGGAATTTTTCTTCCTCGAAACCCTAAAGACTTCAACATTTCCCTTTCCCAAGACCTACAAAATTCATTGTGTCATAATATTTTGACAGGTTACGAAATACACACATCGCTTAGGTTTGATAAACAATTCTGTATGATAAATACACATAAATTTATATTTCCTGAGAAGTAATGGCATGTTGTACGATCAATCTAATCCAGGTTTTACACCTGGTAATTTCGTTGTCCAAAACATTAATGTAATATGCTTTTCAATTTTACCATAGGCGGAAATAGGTACCGACGATGATATTTTTTTGATCACTGATTTGTGAGAAGAATTTCCTCTGCAGTTTGCTGCTTGCAGGAAAATGAGTGGAAATATAAAATGCTTTTTGAATGAGGAACACCCACGAAGATAGTTCTACAATCTTCTCAGTTTACGGCTCGCATGTGATACAATGGACAACAGAAAAATGGTGCGGGATGAAGCACCCATGAGGATTCTTCCCCCAGATTTGCATTTCGTACAGAAGGATATAATATAACACCAATAGGTACTCCCATGTGGGACTCCCATGAGGATTCTTCCGTAAGCTTTCACTTTGTGGGTTACAGGATAAAATGAAATATTGTTAAAAGTTAATAGGCAACTCAATAGAACAGCTTTTTACCAAAAAATTGTTCTTTGCAGGTTGCATGTAGATACGAATGTGAAGTATTAATGAGAACTCCGGACAAAGCATTCTCCCACAACGCTTAGTAGTCATGGATTGCATGGTCACCTTATTAGCCCGCGAGGAATAGGTCTCGATAAAAGTTACTAATTACATTCAAAACAATAAATAACCCTTAGGGGAAACCATCTAATTCCATAATTCAAACACTTTTCAAAAATCACAACATGATGTGGAATGGAAAACCTCCAATAGTTAGAATCTACGTGAAGAGGAATATATTTCGAGGCATGCTTGTTCTAATCTTACTAAGGATGAAAACTAAATATCTAAATGCTATGTTGAAAAAATCTGATTCAAACAAACAAAGCATTTAATCAATCCGGGAGTGACTACAATGACCCCATAATATAGTCCATAATATATAGTTCAGTATCCCAATGTAGTCCAATGGTAAAAAAATGGGGGTTTTATGACATTACTTGTATCTAGTAGCGTATTAATGGAAATTTTATAGGAGGGCCTATTTTAGTATTAATGGAAATTTTTATAGGAGGCTCTATTTTAATTTATCTATGCGAGGAAAATTTAATGGGAGTTGTTGTAGGTACAACATCAATATAAGACATTTTTTTTTGTTGATTGAAACATTCATCAACCATAAGATAACAATCACATATGATATATATTAGCTAGAGAACATGGAAAACAACTTTTATGTGGAAACCCTTTATGGAGAAAACAAAAAAATCTATTTATAATTTTTTGTAGGAACCAATCTACTATTACAAATATTTGTATGCACCAACTTACTAAAGACACAAATCCCCACTGGTACAAATACCCAATAGACACCAAACTACTCTTACAGATGTTTGTAGACACCAATCTACTGGAGACAACAATCCACACTACTAAGAACCAACTTAGAAAGAGACACCAATATCTTTTTTTTAGTAGCACGAACCTACTCTTATATATATTTGTAGACAACAATCTACTAGAAGAAACAATCCCCACCACTATGCACCAACTTAAAAAGAGACAACAATATCTTTGTGTCAGTTTCACCAACCTTCACCGAGTCTTCTTGCTACATTTTACTTCATGAGGTCTTCTCTGTCCTTCTTCCTTCACAAGATCTACTCACTAATTTTTCCTTCACTAGGTCTACTCACTACTTGTTCCTTTACTAGTTCTAACCAAAATTTGAATTTTTATATGGCAACTTTCCAAAATCTTGTTTTTTTAGGCCTCTTCCCAAGAACGTACTTGTACAACATGCCACATATACAAATTTGCAAATCTGATTCTGAAATTTTGACCTAAAGTACTTTATATGTCTTATAAACTTGAAAATTCCACAGTGTGAAAAGTCCAAGAAAATAAGTTATAGTGAAAATGCCAAACTGACCAAGTTGAAACTAATATGAGGACCATTCAAAAACCCTAACTTCCATACAGAATATATCATAAACTATAATGAAAAAATATATAAATTTTTTACCTAAGGTATTTCTATATGTCTCCTCTGTTCCATGAAAAAATGTTAGTATGAAAAGTCTAGAACATAAGCTATAGTGAAAATGTCAAATTGACCTATTTGAAATTGATCTCATGAACACTTAGGAACCCTAACATCCAGAGGACATATATTCAAATGTATATAAAAACTGTTGGATTACTGAGAGGGGGCATGAATCAGTAATAGAGCAATCTAATCTTTTTTAACCATATAATGCAAGTGTTATATCAATGTAGCATTATCATACAATATTTGCAGAGTAAATAAATAGTGAACAAATGAACAATCATACACATACACAGTACAACAATGTTTTTATGTGGAAACCCAAAGAAGGAGAAAATCACATAATGTTTTTTCTTATATTTCTTGAAGAATTACATTCATTGGAAGCACTGACTTCCTTTGTTTCCCATCTGCAATTGGAAAGAGGTTCCAACCCCCTAGATTCTTAGGATACAACTTCACTATGAGAACCTACATCAAACAACATGTACCAATAACCTGAACCATGTATCAACTATGTATCAACCTGTACCTCAATTTGTAATAAACCCGTATCATAAACAAGTGCATCAACCATGCACCAACCTGTACCAACAACCTGTAATCAACTTGTACCATAAACAAGTGAATCAACCGTGTACCAACATGTACCTCAACCTGCAAACTTTCCTTAATTTTAACAACAAGAGACTAGCATTTTCATCAAACTTCACTTTAGTCTCACGTGACTAGTTTTGGATTAGTCAACAACCCTAACTTGAAATAATCATAACTATGTACTTGTAATGAATAAAGATCTAAAAATAGTACACAATGTACTTCATTGTGTTTTATGCAATTCCTCTGGGTTTTACTACTTGGAACCTCTCATAAAAGGAGTTATAGAAAAAAATGGCATACCATGTTGAATTCTGGCTTATTCTAGAGAACAAACTTGTAGAGCGTGCCCCGCACAAAATATTTGTTGTATGGATATGAAAATTTTACATAGGATACTATAGACTATACTCTAACCAATACATTTAGTCTTACTGAATTTTTATTTGTTATGAAGAAGTTACGATGTTTTTACCCGAAACACTAGTTTTAGACTAGTTTCAGGACTAGCCACAAACCCTATTTTCCACAGAAGGTAACTCCAAAAATACAATGAACCACAAGATTAAATTCTTACCATATATACTTGGATATGTTTTCTCAATGGCCTCTCAACTTCACGGTCTGAATCATTCTAGAAAAAAAATTATTGCGAAAATTGTGAGATGACCTGTAAATAACATAACTTAGAAAGAATCATCAAAAGAATTGATCCTCCCTTGAATTTCATCTGTCTTTACTTCACCTTCCCTCTGAAATTTGGCTTATATGTCCTTTGGTTACCTCAGTCACCTGTATATATTCAATATGCTCAATTCTGATTGAAATGAGAGCGTCTTTCCTCTTATTTATACTCTCCAAGTAGCTTCCTTAGAAGCATCTTCTAGGCCACTTTGTCCACATAGCCACTTTGTCCAAATAGTCACCTATGTCCAACTTTGACCAAATTTCCACTTTTCCATGTATACAATAGCCACTTGACCACTTAACCCATTTTGCTCATTTTAGGGTTAACCTTCTTATAACCACTTTCCATAATTACAAAGTTCTCCATTTACTTTATTATTTAAATAATCATCCTTGACTTTTTCACTTCACTTTATTATTTAAATAATTCTCTTTGATTTTGTCACTTCACTTTATTATTTAAATAATCCTCTTTGACTTTGTCACTTCACTATATTATTAAAATAATTCCTTCTTTGCAATCACTTTGACTTCTTTCACCTTTGGGGTTTCAAGCCAATCATATAAGGGTCCTTCAACTTCGTAAGGATATAACTCTCAAACCATGAGGAGTTATGTGGCATTCCACATACCATCGGAAATGTAACTACATGTAATATCCATCTAGAATAGTCTTACCTGCATATATATAAAAAGTCATATCATTATACATCAAACAAACTTGGGTCCATTGCCCAAACCTTTGTGCTACCAGAATTCGTTACCAGACTTTATTCAAGGGTTGACATCAATGAAAACCAACCCAATTAATCAACAAAAAAACCACCAAAAATTTTGACCACTTGTACCCAAGGATCTCTCCTTCATTTCCTTAAAATTTCATGGTCTGAAACGTCTTAGAAAATAGTTTATAGAGAAAGTGCCAAGATGACATGTTTGAAACTGATTTCAGGAGCATTCAAGAACTCTAATTGCAATAGGCCATATAGCTTAAAGTATAGTGAACCGACATATGAAATTTTTAGAATATGTACCCTAAGATCCCTCCTTTGTTTGCGAAAAATTTCAAGGTCGTAAACATCCCAAAAATACATTATTGCAAAAAATCCAAGCTAACTTCAAATTTATTTTGTAAATCTTCCCTTTCGGAATGATATTTGATCTTCTCTCGTCCATTTTTCTCACACACACTCTCTCAATAATTTCTCTTTTTTTTACTTTTTCATAACCTTTCATTAATGGAAATGTTTATTAACTAAATAATTAATTCACCCTTTTTATTTTACTTTTAAAAATAGCATGGGAAAATACCCAAATCCATCGGTTTGAAACCACCATTTCACTTTTTGTTTTCTCACATGCACCCATTTTTTAATATACTTGTAAACCTATAATACAAATCAATCTTGGAAATTCTTTGTGTATTGTAATATCGTAATAAGACATTAATTAAAACATTAATCATTTGACATCAATGAAAATAATTCCAATGGTCTCTCTCTTTTTCATTGATGACAATATTGCAATGAAACACATAGTCCACCAAACATAGAAACAACTTTCCCCCTATCTGTAACATTCCCCCTGTCTGGAACTCTCCTAGGAATAGAAATAATTCTCCCCCTATATGAAAATATCCCCCTTTGATATCAATGGCCAAGGGATTCCCCCCTTAATGTTTTGCTTCTCCTTAAACACTTAGTGTCTTGATGAGATGGATATTACTCCCAATTGCATGTCCCTTAATTTTTTTTGACTACAAAAACTACTAAAGCATGGTAAAGAAACACTCGTAAATAAGTATACACACTATCACCAATAATGGAAGATAATCATTCTCTTTCAATCTAGATAGTATTTGTATCCAATATGAGTAGTAGTACATCTTCAACAATAGTCGAACATGGTTCAGCCAGTCTTAGAAAATCCAAGTCGATTCAATAATAAATAATCGATTCAAAAGAAGACACCAATTGAGTTTGCATATTAACAAATTCAAGTATTCCCTCCTTGAGGAATCAATAAGTAGAAACACAAATTCTCATCCAAAATTTTAGTCAACGAACAATCCAGTCCAAACTTAGTTGAAAAATACTTAGTTGAAACTCCGGTCAATTGTCATGTCAAGTCGATCATTGGCCAACAACTTCTAAGGAAATTATCAATAAGTAAGAGGAATGTTACATGATTGTACAACCGATGATACATAATTATATGAAGTCCTCAAACATCTATTAAAATTATTCCATGACCATCCATCAATCTAACCACAATCTATCCCGGTAGTTGGAAGTGGTCAAGAAAATTCTACCTTTCGCGTCTCTTCTACAAATATTTGGAAACATGATTGACATTCCTTCAATTTTTATGGTGAGGATGATGATAGGGAACATATTTTTGTGTTGAATTATCAAAATAAGTAGAATCATGGTCAAGTTCATTTACAAGAGTAGAAAAACTTGACATATCAACAAAAATGTAATATGAAATATCATGTTCAAATTATAGCATGTGAGTAATAGACAACTCATCAATATAGTCAACACAATAAACAATATGTTGATCTTCTAGAAAACTAGTCCGAACTACACCTACATCAAATAAAACTTCCCTGGTTGTAGAAACATCGAGTGTAGTTTGGGAGGAAAAAATACCATCATATCCAATACCAGTCTGAATGAATGGAAAACTTTGAGAATTGATGATGTTGTCTAAGGTTTCAATACTCTTTTCAAATTTTAAGATTCTATCCAACTTAATAGTTGTTTTCTCTAGTTCATTTCTTAAGGAAACTATTTCCGATTCTATCCCTTCACATTTTTCTTCTTTTTTCTCTACTTGGATTCTCACCACTTATTGCACCCTTATTCCCTCTTCTAATTTAAATTTTATATTTATGACAAGGTTTATTTTGTCCTCAAGTATTTCAGACATTTTGGTTTTTGAATCATGATCCTCTAGTTCATATTTCTGAATTTGCACCTTTTGTTTTAAATTCATTTTCCTAAAATTATTTATTTCTATTAAGGCAGACATGATTTCTTCTTCAAGATCTGTTTCCAATTATTTTTTGGCATTTTCCTCTTATTTAGAATCCATTGTTTCCTTTCCTTTGTATTCATCAATATTTTTTTTTATCACCATAAATATATTTTATTCTCTATCAGTATTGAAAGTACATTCATTGGTTTCTTCAAATGAATCAGTATCCTCTTTGGAGTAGAGACTTTTGTTTTGTTTATAGGAGTTCTTCTTCTTTACATATTTACCCTTATTGTAGTTCTCTTTGTGTTGGTTATATTTTCTCTTTTTCTTAATGTTATGGTCTTCTTCATCATCACTAATTTCATTTTTTGCATACATGGACACTTACCAACAAAATCTCCTACTTTTACATAGTTAATTCATTTGAAGGGAAACTTGGCTTTATATTTTATGGATCCTTTTTTAATTTTCCTCACAAAATGATCTTTCATTTCATCTGATTCATTTTCATAGCTATTGCGTGATTATTTATCTATGTTATTTGTCTTCTAGATTTTATGGTTGCTTCTCTCTTTGATGGTTTTTCATTATTTGTCCTCAATTTATATGATGTGAGGATCCCATGTAATACATTCATTCTCAGTTTATCAATATCCTTCATTTATTTAATGGAAAATACGTTGGCATCAAATATTAAGGGGAGTGACCTTAACACCTCTTTTACAATCATCACTTCTTCAATTTTTTCCCCAACTCCTCTAATGGTATTGACAATTTTGACCACGGGAAGGAGATATGATGCAACATTTTATTTGTCTTTTATTTTAAAACACTCGAACTATAATATATGAGTTTGTATCTTTTCATTATCAACCTTTTCATCGCCTTCATAGATATTTTGAATATTTCCCCAAACTTCTTTTGTCTATCCATAATGAACCACCTTGACAAACAAATATTTTGATAGACCACACAAGATGACATTTATTGTTTTTCCATTATTTTCACTAGTCTTCTTCTTGACCACATCTATTAGTGGATTTGATGGGGTTGTATAACCAGTCATGAATGATTACCAAATATAAAAACCAAGAGATATTAACTAGGTTCACATCCTTATGCTCCAGAAGGCATAGTTTCTTTTGTAAAACAAGAGAGCCTTTTTTGTCAAGAAATCTTCTTGACCATCCATGTCTTTTCCCGAGATCTTCCTTCTAGTGGTTAGATTGTTTTTGAAGGAAATTTGTGTTATACATGTTGTTGAGAAAACACTTTTACTTATATGGGGGGTGAATTAGTGTAAGATATTTTTTTATTATTCAAACAATCATCAAATGTGAGAGAACAATCATATATCAGATATATTAACTACATAACATTCAATATAATATTTACATGGAAATCCTTTCGTGAGAAAAGAACAAAAATTCTCTTTATAATTATTTGTAGGAACCAACCTAATGTTATAAATATTTGTAGGAACCAACCCACTAGAGACACCAATCCTCGTTGGTACAAACCCTGCTAGGCAACAACCTACTCTTAAAAATACTAGTAGACACTAATATACTGGAGAGACCAATCCCCACCACAAAGAACCGCCATAGAAAGAGATACCAATATCTTTGTTTGAATATCACCAACCTATTCTTATAGATCTTCATAGATGCCAATATACCAGAGACACCAATCCCCTCTACTAAGCCCCAACTTAGCAGGAGATACCAATATCTTTGTGTGAGTTTCACCAAAATTCAATGAATTTTCTTGATACTTCTGCCTTAACCACTTTTTCTTGTTTCTTCTACCTTCATGAGGTATACTCAGTGCTTTTTCCTTTTCCAGGTCAAATCACTACTTCTTCTCTTACCAGGTCTTACCAAAATTTGAATTTCAAAATGGTAACATTCCAAAAGCATGTTGTTTTAGGATTATTCCCAGGAATGAACTTGTACAACATGACATGTATCCAATTTTTAAAATATGAATCTAAAAGTTTTACCTTGGGTACTTATATATGTCTCCTAATATTTCTAAGAATCTCATAGTCTGAAAAGTCCTGGAAAATAAGTTATAATGAGAATTCCAAACTGACATGTTTGAAACTCATCTGAGGTCCATTAATAAACCCTAACTTCCATAGAGAATATAAGAGAAAATATATAAAACTAAAATATAAAATTGTTACCTGAGTTACGTCTGTATTTTTCCTCGATTTTGTGAAAATTTCAAAGACTCAAAAGGCATAGAAACAAAGTTATAGTGAAAATACCCAAATCACTTATTTGAAATGGATCTCACGGTCATTCAAGAACCCTAAATTCCATGTGGAATATATCCTAATTTCTAGTGAAACAACATTTGAAATTTTGACCATAGGTATCGATATCTCTCCTCCATCTCCTCAAAACATTTCACGGTCTGAAACATCCAAGAAAACAAGTTAAGGAACCCTTATTTATACATGTAATATCTATGAAATCATATTGAATTAACATCTAAACTCGTTACCACATGTAGCTAGATATATCTTGTATGTCGCTTCAAAATTTTAAGGTCTGAAACATCCCAAAAAGTAAGTTATCGCGAAAATGTTGAGGTAACCTGATTCACAACTCTTCCCTTTTGAAATAATATGCAATATTTTATCATCCTTTTTTCACACACATACTTTCTCCTTTTAGACTTTTCCATAACCCTTCATGAAGGGACGTGTAAATTAATTAAATAATTAATTCCCCCAATTTTGTTTCCAAATACCATGAGAAAAATATCCAAATCCATGTGTTTGAAACCACTATTTCAAATATATATATATATATATATATATATATATATATATATATATATATAATGTTATTTTAATTGTAATGTTGTAATATGACATTAATGATAAAATCAGTTTTTTGAAATCAATGTCAATAATCCCAACAAATACTCCTGTATTCATCCTTACTAGGATTCGTTTATGTCATAAATAAACTATAAATAAATCTTCTTTTCATTACAATGTAACACTACTTCATAACTTTCTAACTAACCCATACTTATAACTACATTATATGACTCGAAAGTAGTTGAATATAGTAATACATGAGTTACACATACAAAAAGATTGATCTTGCAATCCTTAACCAACTGTCCTACTCATTGTCTAGATCCAAAAGGCCTTTCTACTTGGTTGAAATCCTCTTTATTAATTTCCTTTATTTTGGATCTTAACAATGCATTATGAGTAACGAAACCTTTTGTTTCTCCTATATCTATTAACAATGATTTTTTTTTTATCATTTATCTTAGTTTATGTCTCTAGCATGATTGGTCGATGCTTAGCTTGGCAATTACTCACTACTAAATGGATCCTGTAGGATTTACCAAAATCACCTATAGTAGTCTATATATACTCCCGGTTATGTCCCTTATATGCATATAAACAATACCTCTACAAATGCGGCCCTTTGCATGTCCAACACCCCCTTTTTGGATGTTGACTTTGACTCCCATATTAATAAAAAATGTTTGTACTAATTTATTTTGTCTATCAATTCTAGCACATCAATGGATTTTACAGTAGTATTTGAGTGCCTATATGATGTATATGCGTATTCATCAGATGTCCTCCTGACACATCCTTGATTCTTGCTACTGTTCTCAATGCACTAGTTGATTGAGAAACATATCTTTGTACACCTAAACATGAAGGTATAGATGATCTCAAGTGGTCACTCCCCATGATTTTTACTCCTATGTTATAATGGTCCTTTGAGCCACCTCATCAAAGTTTGTAGAATCAATACTCTAATTTTTTATTTGATGTTATAGTTCAATCCACAAACAAATTTATTAACCCACAACATTTTTTTGTTTAAGTGTGGTGCACTCCTCAACAAATCCATAATCTGGCCTCATTTGGTATTGACTTATTTATATATCTCAATGAATCAAACTCAATTAACTCCTCTAATAGGTATCATTTTCTAAAATTATCCTCAAAAAGTTCCCAAGATATATGTGATACATCCATCCCTGACTATAGTAATAAACGCTTCCAACAAAGAAAGGAAGTTTCTTTTAACCTGAAGATATTCTATGCACCTTAAGATTATAAGTATAATATCTTAGTGTGAAATGAATTTCCATTTTATCTAATCATTTCTTATCTTCTTGTTCATCATTAGATCACCAAACTATGGAAATTTTATTTTTCCAGTTCTCTATAAGCATGTGTGCTTGGAGGATTTTGTGATACTTTGTTATGCATTGAAACACCCCTTCCTTCCCTTTCCAACTTATTCATCAATGCATCCAACTTTGTTTAACAAATACACATCATATTTATTACTTCTCTACTAGGAACATGTCCTTATTGCTTGACTTGTAAATATTGGAGAACATGCACCCTAACCTTTAGTTTCTTTACCTCTCCTTCCTCTTCTAACCATTTCTAACTTGCATGAGGAAACAATTCAAATTTGATTAATTTTTTTTTCATATACTTTAAATAAATATAAAAATTTAATGAATAAATAAGTCGATGAGTCTTAGACCCTCTTATATTTAAGTTAGATTTGATACCACATGAAACAACATCCTTGGGGGTGTCACATGTAACACTCCCATTTATAAACATATGATTATGTGTAATTAACCATGACTTATGGTTTCTATACAATGGAATAAAAACATTGTAAATGTATTATTGTTTAATTTAAATGGCAACAAATACATATAACTATTGTTTAATTTAAAGTAATGGCCATGATATTACTAGAGGAAAGAGTGAGGAAGCATATAAGGGAGGGGTTCATCATGCTAACATGACCTAATTTACCATTTTGTTGAATTATTTGAATTGTAAATAGCAAGTTATTTCCTTCACCACATATTTCCATACAAATCAGCTAATGAGTAGGGATGGTAGTGGAAAAGCCAACCACCCTCAATCATTATATTTATGGAAGACTTGGTTAGGAAAATGGGGATGCCAAAAAAAGGTACAATGGATTACCGAATTCTGTAGTCCTGGTTGACCCACGGGTTACCTTCTAACATGAGATAAGAAGGACAAGTGGAGAACCTTGCAGGAGAGGGCGTGCAAGAAAAGGAGTGCATGTATAGGGGACCTTGTTTCGAGAAGGAAAATGAGAGAAAGGGAGAGTCAAGGGGAGGGGAAGACATTTGTGAATATTTGATATGAGAGCCCAGAAATATTACATTAGCTAAGAGGGATGTGAGCTTGATGATGGGAAGGCATATAACAAAACTCGAAAAGGCCTAAGCTAGCTGGGTGTAAGGAAATATCTACCAAAAATAGAGTGATGGAAAGTGTCATCTATAATTTAATGAGAATCAAGGGTAGTTCCCTAGTGGTATCATTGCATGGCATGGGGGTGGCTTGTTTCTAAACTTACAGAGCGAGAAGAGCCTATGGTTGGGTGGAAAGGGGAACACCCACAGTCAGTTTTCTAGATATAACTTGAAATATAGATAAGTATCTTATGTATTCTATATATTTGAATTGAAATTGTGGTTGGATGCCTATAATTGTGTTAAGAATGTGCATGTATTATTAATGATAATAATTCTTATCCTGATGAAAAATCCTCATTTATGAATGATTGTAGACCATTAAGGATGACGTAGATATTACACTCTTGAATATGCGTATTCTATGTTGTTCTGAATTAAAGAGAAAGAGCATGTGTTTGTACTCCCTCTATGCATAGTAATACAAAAGTCGAGATGATCTTCTTGCAAAGGGGACCAATCTCTCAATGAAGGAATTGAATGGAAATCTCTAAGAGGAATAAACCACTTAAAACCTCTTTATACAAAAGGGTGGGTTACCCACCAATATTTCTATGATAACTAATGAAACTCAGTATCTGATGATCCATGAGTGGAACCATTATGATCCATTCAAAGAAAGGATATTAGTCTTTGAGTTTTACATTGTAAAACAATAAAGAGTAGTGACCATTTATATGGGAAAAATGATCATTCTTGATTGTCTAGAATAAAGACTAGCCTAGGCGTGGACAATTTATGTGAAATTGGAGGTCAATGGAGAGTTGTCATATCCATTGATCCAAGAAACCTAGGTCGTTGGTTAAATAAATAATCTCAGGAGGGATATCCATCGTTTATCGTGGTCAAACGACGTCAATCATATTTTGGACCCTGGAAGTTTCCCCAACTTCATTTTGTTGGCATGGGTCAGTGGTCTGATGCCTGATGGGCATGATTCCCACATAAGGTTTCCATTTATTTATTATATATATAGATATATATTTATATGTGAAATAAGGAAAATGTTACTTGTGGCATGGGATCCATGTAGGAAGACAACGTGGCTAAGGATGCCACATGGAAAAGATTGATTAACCCATGGGTTAGGTGTGGGGTCAGGATGAGCCTAAAACCTGGTGATTGGCACCTTTAAGCCATATTCATTAGATCCGAGCGTCGAGAGATATCGGTTGTTAATATTCCATTATTTAAGATCAAGAGGGAGGCCCCACTCCAGGATTCTAATGACTAAATATCTCTCATTGATCATTGTGAAGCAGGGTCAATCAGATCCCAAAACCTTGGAGGTTTTCCCAAACTGAAGTTACCATGATGGGTCAGTAGTCTGGTGTCTGGTGGTAGGGTTTCTTCCCTTAGTTCCACCCTACCCCCCTCTCATGAATAAAATCCAAAGTCCCTTGATAGGCCTTTAATCTCGATCATTTGATCAATTGGGTGATAGACCACAATCATTGATCTATGTCATGATCTCAATAGGGAGTTTAAGACAGAGTTATGGAGGTGACACTTGTCACCATTTAAGTCATATAAGGAGTGAGATGTGTCCCAAAGAGGGATAATACCCTTGGGTAACTATGTTCAATTAGAACTATTGGATCTATGATCCAATAAATTTTGGTAGTAGATCTTTACAGATATACTCCAGAGCGGTTAACCCCATAATTATGTTGGTTAAGATTCACTTAACCAAGAGAATTAATTTAATTAACCACATTGTAGTCCTCATATTGGGATTAATCAAAATAACACCATGACAGGAAAGTCCCAGTATCGTGACATCCAGGATAATGTGTCATTTGGTGGATGTTCCATGCATAAAGCTAGTATTGGGCCATGTACCCAAGTGGAATTCGTTAGGTCAAACCGTTAGAGATCTCAATGATATATCTCATAGTACAGGTCATGGGTCATAACCGCATAATAAAATTGATTTGAAATCCTGTAACCACGTGATTAGTTTCGCTAACTATCTCATAATCCCTAGCACTATAGCCCTTGAAGTTTATATTGATCTAGGAATTCTTGACGTATGGTGCCCAATGGTGACGTGATGCATGACAATAATTCTACATGTCAAGTAGTAGTTATGCCATGTGTCGTGGTATTTTGGGCATAGCAGGGGATGGTCGTGACATAATGTAAGTGTCACGTGTCTCACCAGCGTGTCTTGGAGGTGAAACGTGTCACCCTAGGAGTGGCCCTAGACCAAGGGTCAAATGAAAAGGGGGGCTGGGAGACCCTATGTATTGACCCCAAAGCCTATCCATTAGATATATGGTGAGGAGATCCAAACCATCCATCATAAGGTTCTTTTCATAATGAATCTTGGAGATACACTCTAATGGAGGAGCTCCATGATGAAACCTAGACCTTTGATCTTGAGGAGCTCCATGATGAAACCTAGACCATTGATCTATCAAGATCAAAGGAGCTTTAATAAAATATATTGGTTTTCCTTTGCACGACACCCTTTGGAATGGATGTATGAAGAATACTTCGACGGGGATGCTCTGACATGAAATCTAGGTCGTCGATCTACCAAGGTCTAAGGGGCCCCATAGACGATATAGACCATCAATATTTAGTCAAATAATTAAGTAGAGGATGTGGATGGTGCCACATGTCATGATGCAAGTAGTGCCACGTGTTGAGATTAGAAGGGGCCACATGCTATAGCAATTTAGTAACCATAGGTGTAATTCAGAGGGGAGTATGAGCACCACATTTTACATGGAAATAGTGACACTTGTCATGTGTAAAGGGTGTTATGTGTCAAAATGGTTTGGTATGGATTAGAAGAATTGAACCAATGCTATTCATTCATTTCCAAAACCTTCGAGCCTTCTGATTTGTCGAATGAGGTAGCCATCAAACTCAGCTGTAATAGTGTGTTGGGTTACCTAACATGAGGATACTACGATGGGAGGATCTCGATAGTGATGGAAGGAGATGGAAATAACCCCATAAAGCATGTGTTGAGGTATGACGTGGTCAGCTCCATGTTTGTGCCATGAAACATGGCACACATACTAGAGAGTCACATTAGCATCGTGGAGGAGGACGCAGGAGATAGAGTGCCATGTGGGTAACACGTGGAAGTCAGGTGGCATGTGGTTAGAAAAAACTAGTGACTTTGAGAGGCCTTAAATTTTGATCCAAAGCTCGGTTTTGGGAAAAGTCACAATTGTTGGAAATTTCTTGATGATCAGAAGATGATGAAACCCTCGAAAGGGAGTTTCACGATAGTTAAGGGGAAAAAATTATAATACCCCATTCCATTAAAATCTACTTAGGAGGTTGGATGTGGTACATTTCACCCCTTCATTAACCCATGTCCAAATGAATTGGCATGCCCCTTCTGGAATGAATATTC
Source organism: Picea engelmannii (assembly GCA_009831015.1). Lineage (NCBI taxonomy): Eukaryota > Viridiplantae > Streptophyta > Pinopsida > Pinales > Pinaceae > Picea > Picea engelmannii. Next base: position 211,315 of record ML801039.1, read on the forward strand.
CAATTGAATATATGCACTCATCAATTGTTGTTCCCATTGAGACTTATGTTCCCAACCATGGTGCGCCTCTTATGTCGACACACCCCATCCATTGAACTAACTCATCCTCTTGGATGTGCATGCCCCTTAGGTGATTCGGGTCAACTCTCCTAAGTGCACCCACCATACCTTAGCCAATTTTCCTTCATTGATGGAGGGCCAAAGTATTTCCATTAACTCTTTGTTAAAGAATCAATATTTCAACTTGCTTCAGAACAAAACATGGGCACAATCAACCCTTGGCATGTTGTGCACCCAAGGATCCCCAACTCTCCCCCATATAAAGACGTATGTTTTTCATTTGCACCGAGCATCATGCATGCTCGATTTGAACTATGGTGGAAGTGCACAAAACAGAGCTAATATTCGAAGAATTTACAATTACCATATTGTCTACCATTTAGAGGAACAACACAAAAAGGTTAAGAAGAATTATAACCTCTTAGCTCATCAAAAATCACATCATTGATCTAGAGTATTGTTGTATTGAGAACTAGAGATTAATTACATTGGAAAATTTGTGATAGTAAGCAAATTGTGTAAAATTTCATGATTATGGTTATGATATTGATGATAATGATATGTTCAAACTAATTTCAATCTATTGGTACTTGAGAAAATTGATAAATATATTTTATAATATTTTATTTTGATGATCGAATTGGAGATAAGATTGCATATTTTTGTTTGGTTTTCATGAATTAAAAGTTATAAAATCCGCACCTAATGTATGCATAAGCAAGTAAATTGAGGCCAAAGTGTTTTTTATGCTCCATTTTAATTTTAGCATAAAGTTACTTATTATTTCATCCAACATTTTTTTTAGTGAATTTTTAGTATGAGTTTCATGAGAGTTTGTTGTTATTCTAGAAAAGGAATTTTATTCTTCAAGCTATGATCCAAAATGGAAAATTATATAATTTTTCATTTATATTGTTACATTTTGGGTGGAAAAAATTAAAGTTATGAATTGTCTTGTAGGGGCCATTTCAGTGGCAAGTCCTAGTCTAGAGATTTGGGGTCTAGAATATTCAATTAGTTTAACACATCAAATGGAATTTTGGGGGGTAAAAACATTGTGATAATATCTCATATCCCCTCAATGTTGGTCTACACACCAAGATGTTTCCAACGGTTATCTCATATCAATTGGAGCTCATATGCGGAATTTATATCTCTTGGAAGTTGAGTCACTTTGTTAATATCCATGGAACTTAGTCTAAGTCATATTAGCCCCTATTAATCAAACATGTCAGGATAGTCATGTGCATGGAAAATTTTAGGGGATAAAATTTTCAAATGGGATAATTTTCCATTGTTTTTTTGAAGAAAAATAATTCAATTTCCAATTTTTCTAAAACTTATTCGCCCAAATTCCATAGAATAAAATTATTTTTCCTTAAAAATCGCCAAAATTTTATAGAAACTATATAAAAGTATTAGAAATTTGAATATTTTTATGAAAATGTCACCAAACATTTTACATTTTCCATATTAAGGAGTATTAAGATTAGCCCAAGTTTCTACATTTTAATACAAATTTCCATCCTTAAAATTATCCTTTCTCATGTGTATACATTGAATAATATTATATAAGGCCCAAATACATAATATTAATTAAAGGTTGTGGAATGAAAAAAACCTATACCTAGACATCTATGAGGCTCTGTTAAATATTAGGCCACTAGGAAGAGAAGGAACGCCAATGTTTTTAACATTGTACTTGTAGCGCCACTGTTGAAACACTCATATATTAAACTATGGTGACAGTGGTAGGTCATGTGGACGAAGGTGATAAGGAAAACAAGTGCCCTTGGGATAAGATTGTGGTCATGACTATGGGTCATATGAACTGATAGGAAGGTCTGAGCACTATAGAAAACAAAGAAGGGTCTGGTGCAACAACATAGTGCTACAAAACTCTTATTTGAGTCGAGAAAATAATTTGAGAGAAAATCGAGGTCGAGGTTGTACAATATTTATTTCATGATTAACTCTTAGAGGAAATAACGAGTGTATTCATAAAGATCCTTGGGAACCTCATTGCAAGTTTAATGAGAATTAATCAATTTATGGTTGCCTAACTCTAGATATTGACCCAGTTGGTCATCATTTTTGGTATAAGAGCGGGAAATTTAATTTTCCTATGTAATTGATCATAGGGGATGGAATATCTTAAATGAGCATAGTTCATTTTTGGCATCAAAGAAAACAAATTTATGTTTTGCATTGAAGAGAAAGGACTGCTCAAGGTATTTTTTCCTGTGTAGTGGAAATCGACAACAAAATAGTTCAACCAACAGAGGACTTGAATTGGTATTAGGGAAAACATGTATGGAGGAGTAAATTATGAATTATAGAGGCATTTCGAAAGGTAGTTGTCCATTTAAGTGCATTGAATGTGGAAGACAAGATCTCAAAACACATCTTGAACATATGAGTTAAATATTTTATCTTTGGGTTTTAATTAACAATGTTGGTGTTAATTAATAGGTAGCAGCAGAAGGATATGGTATCAACCTTACAACTAGTGGACTTGTTATAGAAAGAAAGCATAGATATCAAGTGAATATTGTGGTAGAACCTTACATCAATTAGTGTTATAACACTTTCAACTGAGGATTGGAAGTTATGTGAATCGTTCAATTTCTCAAGGAAGGTGAGAAAGAGTGTGAAAGACAAAGGAGTAGAGGAGATGCTTAGAGGGTTCTAAGAGATATAACCAGTAAATACCAAAAGGCCATATCTAAGGAGGAAGCATAAAAATTTATTAGGTATTAGATAAGGATATTTTGTATAGACATGCGCTTAACACAACTCACAATGGACTAGGATAATTTCACAAGAGAAGAGATGGAGATGACTATTGATGGTCATTATGAAGGTTCAGAGAGTAGCCACAATAGAGGAAAGGAAGGTGCCAAACAAAATGGAAATAAGACAATGAGTCAAGAGGATATTGACATATAAATGGTTGAGTTAAGAGTATAACTTTGTTACATTGGAAAAATTCTATAGAAGAAGGTTGAGGAAAACTAGAGACAAGATGGAATTTGAAGAAGAAAGTCATGTGGCATGTGATGCAATTTTTTGCAAGGAATCTGAGGAGAAGATTGAGGACCTTAAAGAACAGGATGAGTTCTTTGTTGAAGAAGGAGAAACTCAAAGGAGCTGAGTTCAGGAAGAGGTCATTGATAGAGGAGGGAGTTCACTTATGTTAACTAGAGAAAGGATTATTCCTTGAAGAATATGATGGTGAAGATCACCATAAGGATATGTTGAAAGAGAGATAAAATGATGCTATCAAGCCTTATGTTTTTAAATCTGATAATTTGTGTATGATTGCAGGTTGTGTAAGGGAAGAAGTTGGAAAATCATATGTAGTTTTCATAAAGACTATTGAATATGGAGATATGTGTTTTGAAAGCATAGTAGCGGAACATAATCATAATTTTGTTATAAAATGAGATGAGATGTTATCTTAGGAATGTAGCCAAGGAGAGGAAGTTACACACAAATTGAAATTAAAATTTCTCAGAAGGTACATGGTGATCGAAGTATGATAAGATGCACATACTAACAGAAGAGGATAATTCCATATGAGAGATGTGATGTTTCATTGCACCATATCAAGATGATACTGGTAACATCTACATAGGCTTCATAGTCTCATAGTTTTACAACTGATCATTGGTTTTTGTTTGCAGGTGTTGAAGAAAGAAAAGGTAGAGAGACTCTGAATTCTGTCACAGAGAAGGAGGTGACAACATTGTCTCATGACGATGTTCAGTACCTAGATCACTTTTTATTAAGTGATGTAGAGATGGAGGAGAATTTCTAGGAATTTGTTGTTGCAGAGAAAAAGGAAGAGGTTAAAGTACAACACTATGATATAGTTCTCACCGACCTTGATGGAGAACTGAATATTCTTGATGACCAGTTGATCAATCCAAGGATTGATAAGGGATATTGCATAATTGAGAGTAAGAAACCTCAATATATAATTTAATTTTCTTCATAGGATTTTAATATCTCAAATACCTTGAGATGGAGATATGAATAATACATGCAACAATCATTTGACAACAACAACAACAAAATTCAGCAACATGTACCAGCCAGAAGACAAACTCGACATAGAGATCAAGAAAATGAGGATGTTGATGATGAAGATGTCGTAGAGAATACATGTTGAAATAAACAAGGTAATCAACAGTATGACACAATTGATATTGTAGATTTACATGATCAATGGAAAGTTGCAGACACCAACAAGACAACAAGGCAGGCAAGCTACAACATAAAGTGTGGGATCTAGGAGGACTTCAACAATTGGAACTCATGATCAGGAGATCATGAACAATTTTGTTCCTTGGGAGTCTAATGCAGGAGCATCTTGCTTCAAAAAAAAAAAAAAAATTACTAGACCTAGGGGGTGTTGAATTTAATTATTTAATTGTTAAATTCCCATGTTTGTGAAATTCTAGAAGGGTGTATAGGATTGAGTATGTAATTATGGTTGTTCTAGATTTTTTTTTTGAGATTTAGGTCTCATGAGGATTTTGAGGATCTAGAGAGATCCTAGGGTTTTTTGGGAGGATTTTGTGAGTCTAGTTATCCTAGAGTTGATCTAGGAAGGATTGCTAAGATTTGAACTAATTTTAATTTCAGAGTCTTTTGTATAAAAATTGTAATCCTCTGGGCATCAAAGTGTGTCGAAACAAATAGAGAATCGGACCAAGAATGAGATTATGAAAGCCCATTAGAGGAGAAGGCCCTGTGTAATTCTAATGTACAATATATGTAAAATTGAGAATATAATCACTTTGTTTCGAGTGTTCAATCTTAAATGATTGTTAAGACTCATGTCCATCATGTGCGTGTTAAATCTATGCAGGATGAGTGCTATATGAATTAATTTTTTTTTATAGTGGAGAAAGTACTTTTGGACAAGGCAATTATTCTTCTGTTTGGTTGATGATTTACAACCATTAATAGTTGATCACCATACAAGATCAATGATCTAGATTTCATTATCGAGTGAAAGTTATCCTAGGTGTTCATGGGAGAAAGAATCATGACCATCAGATAAGGGATTTTATGATGCTTAGGAACCATAGATTGAACTTACGTCCAACAAAGAATGGGATATTCTTGACCATCGATCAAGTGGAATAATCACACAGATTCATCGGATTGAAGATTGTGGTAAATTTATGGTGTTTTTTAATGGAGAATCGTGATCGTTGGATCACAACTTAATTAAGACTAGACCGTTGGATCATGGGCCATTTGAAACTGTTGGGTCGAGAATCTGTGTAGAGGAAAGTCGTTGGATCAAGATGAAAGTTAGGGAAGAAATATCAACCTTCCACTCAACATCATATTAAGTATTTATCGTATATTAAGATTTATCATAGATCGGACAACCAGAGTGCATGTTTCAGAGTACAACAAATCACGGGATTCTGATAAGGGAACTATGATATAAATGGACTAGCAGCTAATCAGAACCATCCATCGGGACGGCATAGGAGTAGGATCACACCGTTCATCGTGGTGATAATTTTGGACCTATTACAATGGAGCGATGCAAAGGTATCGACTAACGAAATCGAGGAATATTCCAGTGATTCAACTAATGGATGCAAGAAAGATCTATGTCGTCCGTTAGAGAGGATAGGAGTAATCTGATCAATGGATGAGATCGATTGGAGGAGCAGGTCAACGATAATGGATGATTCATTTTTTACCGTTGATTGTGGGTGATCAAAAGCAGCGACTTGTTCTAGTCATCAGAGTTGAAGGAGTAAGCTAGACCCATCGGATTCTAGATTTTGGAGTGTCGCGACCTAAGGGAGTCTAAAGCGGAAGATTGAAGATTTAATTCTGATCATTGACACAACCGTTCGAGCTGTAGGTAATCCATTTTATAGTGAAATGAAATTATACCGCCAGTTGGAAAGAGATCAACGATGTATGAAGGATAGCACACATAAAGTTGCATGTGAATTAGAGTAAGTGTAACATGCACTAGTGGTAGTTTAATACTTTTTGAAGTACATGTGGTGAAGATAAAGGTACAACACCTTGAAAGTAGTTTTGAAAACCAAAATTAACACTTTGATGCACTCAAGAAGAAAACCACTTCTGATAAGTGGAAAATCTCCAAGGTAAGCACAATTTTTTTTTTAAGCATGTGGACATAGGAATCGAGCACATGGGAAGTAGAGTTAGTATCAATGCCTCATAAGTTAAAGGAATTTGAAATATCCCTTGGTTATAGCACATGGTCAATGGAATGAGAATGCTAAGGAGTAGACATTCAGATATTAAATTATGGTCACAGTGTTAGGTCTTGTGGATGAAGGAGCTAAGGAAAACAAGTGTCCTTGGGATACGATCGTGGTCATGACTATTGGTCCTATGGATTGATAGGAAGGTATGAGCTCTATATAAAACATAGAAGGGTATGGTGTGAAAAAACAGTGCTAAAGAACTTTGTTGGTATAACATTTGAGTCGAGGAAAGAATTCGAGAGGAGCTCGAGGTTAAGGTTGTAGTAGAGATATTATATGATTAACTCTGAAAGGATAAAAAGAGTGTATTCATGAAGATCCTTGGGAACCTCATTGTAGGTTTAATGAGAAACATTCAATTTATGGCTACCTAACTATGGGTATTGAACTGGTAGTATTACACGCCAAAATGTCACACCCTAAGTGTCGCAACTGTCATGAAGTTCTGTATGCACATTGTTAAGTGTTGCATGCACTATTGCAAGTGTTTTATGCACCTTACCTAGTGTCACATTAACTTTGGAAAGTGTTGAAACCCCTTGACACCATGAAAAAAGTTGTCACAATCCCTAAGTCATGTTGGAAAAAGAATCCCTTTGATTTGACAGTCGAAACATCCATTTTTCCTTTGAAAAATTGACCAAATTTGGGAATTTATGAAGAGTGGTGCCCCCTGGCCCTGTCAAGGGAGTGCCACATCATGTATTGGTTCCCCCTTGCCATGTTATAGGAGTGCCAATTTATAGGATGGTGCCACTTCCCTGTGTTTAACTCTAGGGGAGCATCAGCCTTGTTAGAGGGAATCATGGGATCTCCCATATTTTCCGAAGGGCCAGATCTCTTGGGATGAGGGTGGTTGTGTTTGAACCCTATGCTATGAATTCATATTAGGATTATATCCCAACCTTAAGGATCCACATCCTCAACCATATCCTTCATTTTCTCATGGTTGTTATGCCTCTAAATCCTATATATTGAAATTATTTCCAAGGTGAATTGGGGACAATTCAAGTATCAATCCTTTGATTATGGGAGAAACATCAACATTTTGATGTCAAGATTCATGCAAAGTTCGGACAAGTAGATATTGGAGAATATTTCTACATTGTCAAGAATGATTTGTAAGTGCCTTCTTTGGATTTCCAATTAATGATAACTTGTCTTATTCCCTTCAAGTTCATGTGTTCTACATTTTCTTGTCTATTGTCATTTCATTCCTCATAGATATATCTACTTATGTGATAATATAGAGTACGAGGGAAATTTCATTTTCTATTCTTTGCAAGATTTCAGTTGCACTGAGGATCTTGGAGATCAAGCCCAAGGATTGGAGCAACGAGGATGAACATTACAACAAGGTACTCCACATTCTTCTTCTCTCTTGCTTGATCGACTGAATTATATTTATACGGACATTAGAAACCATTTGTTTACTTATATATTTGGACCAAAGATAAGGTTCTTGGTCCAAAGGAGAGCTTATCTTGTCCACAGGGTAAGATTTCTCACAAAAGAAAATTGGTGACTCCATTGGGGAGGAACTTTGACTAGTTCTTCCACTTTTTTTTCTTAGATCCTTTCCTTGTGATTAGATGTTGCTTGTTTGATGCTTCATTTTGATCTATTTATGCTTTTATATTCCTCATTGAAGAGTTTATTGAGTCATTGATTGAGTCTCTACTGAATTTGGGCTTGCAAAATCCATTTTTGAACTTTTCAGAAAATGGCAGTCCCATGTAGTTCACACCAGGGTGCCATTAGTTGATCAATGCTCCCCTAAGCCTGCTAGAGGGAACCATGGTGGTCTTTTCCTTTGAGATACAGGTGCTAGTTCTCTTTATTCTTTTTATTACCTCTTTCTGCTTATTTTTCTTAGTATTCTTTTGAGAGGAATTCATCCTAAAGTCTCTTGATTTGTCTTTGACTTTGTTCGATTGAAAATTTGACGTTTATCACTCATTTTCATTTCATTATTTGAGTTTGCAATTATCTCCTAGTTGTGATCCCTTTGGGTTAAAAATATCCCTTAGTTAATTGTGCCTTTGAGTTCTCTAATCTTCGTCTCACAAAGCTTTCATATTTCTTGATTGTTTAGTAGTTTTCATCAACTAGGGTTTGCAAAGGTTGTTCGGAGTTGAGTCTTTTTGTCTTATTTGAAACATTTCACTTTTTTAGATGATTAGGTCTCACTCAGTTACCATAAACCAACATTGAATGTTGTTTTCATTTATGCTTGTTGTTTGAGTATTTTCATGAGTGATTGGTCTTCCTTCCCTTTTGCATCTTCGATTCCTTGATTGAACAAGTCATCTCACATTTGTTCTCTTTCAATTCATGTAATTTTTTAGTGTGCTTTATTCGATTGATCTTTTTCCTCATATTTATTTTTGTGGAAGACAAATCTCTTTCATTCCATTTGAAATTTAAGAAGTGGAAAATTTTGCATATCTTCTTGCATACATAATCAAACCAAGATTTTTTTACATTCTTTAGGAAATTTGTTTTGGTTTATGTTTGGAAAAAAGAGCTAGTTTTGCATGTGAATTTCGGTTTTCGGAAACATTACTTGGTAGTTTGGCATCATCTTGATCCCAAAAATTGAAAGTTCCATTTATTTTAGTACTTTCTTCTATAAAGAAGAATATAATTCTTCTCCCTTCCATATATAGAATTCATTTTAATAACAAATTGCATATCATTCTTTTGCATTCTATTGGAGTCGAGTATCTCTAACATCATTAGTTTCATCTCTACGAACCTTTTGAGAAAAATCCATTAAAATCGGCGATGAGCTAATAGAATAAAATATAACTTTTTTTGGTTTTATCACACCAATAATGGCATAGGATTACGACGTTTGGACTAGAAAGAGTGAGTACATTGTCCAAGACTAATAAACAGACTTTAGACGCAGTAAAGTGTGAACAAATATAACTTTCATATATTTGTAGATGGGAACCCCCTCTCATACAAGGGATAAACACAACATCATGTGTGGAAGAGTAGTAGAGATCACAACTCCACATTTTGACCAATCATAGTGGTGATATCATATACTCGGGTTCCTTCGTAAAGTGTCACTAACTCATTTGGTCTCGGTACTTATTGAACTCCAAATTCGTTCGGGGTCCTCTGGATTCTACTAGTCTAATTTTCCTCACTCCTATGGAAGAATGTTTGACTTTGATACCCTACCAATACATTCCGTCCCAAATTTTTACTATACCCACTCGGAGTTGGATTGCGAGTTGGTAACCTTAGTGGCCTTTCTTAGGTATCTATAGTGGTGACTATGGGCAGCTTCCTACGGTACTTGGGGTAGACTTTGTATCACACTCTCAGTACCCTTTGATGGTGATCCCACATATGTGAGGGTTGGTTGCACTAATAAGGGATGTTACATGGAGGTGGGGGTAACTTCTTCTTGTTTCTTCACTGCTGATTTGATATCCCATCTTCGAGAGATCCTTTATCCTATTTTTGTTTGGTTGATTTCCTTTAGTTTTCTTAGGATTTTGTTTCTTTGACTTTCATATTCGGACATAGGATAAGAGATTTCATAATATACAAGGTATGGAACCCGAGGCTCAGGAACCTCAATACAATGTTTCTTATGAAAGAATGATCGAAGATCAACCTTATGAAACAGGGAGCGTAGCTCTAGGAAGTGGCTAACATGTTGAAGAACCAACCACAACCTTCATATAAATCCTTGAATATTATAAGAATCCTCTTTTTATCAATCCACTTGGCCAACCACTCATTAAACCACCATCCATGAGATATTTTGGTGCTTATTCTTCTTACAAGTTACCGCCTCATTCCACCACTACACAATCTTTTGGCATGAACCCATCATTTAGTTTTCCTCAAGGAATTGGGAATTTCTCATTTTCCACAACTCTGTTAGTTTATACTATGGGTGCTTATTATTTATCGGAAACATCAATGACCCAGGTCACCCCAACTCAACCACCTATGCATACATCTACCTTTTCACATGGGTCAGGTATTATTCTCGTTTCACTATTTCCACACATGCACATGCTAAGTGATTTAGTTGGTCATACCATCGGTAAAATGGACAATATTCAAGTCACTCACAAAACCATGGTTACAAAATTTACTTAGCCTCCATCTCAACTATCATGTATGACTACACCATACATTGGAGTTCAATCTTCAATGGGAGGCCAACCTTCAACTGGAGGGAAGTTTTTCACTAGGGGGAAGCCTACATAGTTGCAACATCAAAACTCCTGGGGGAAATTTTCTCCTCCAAGTTGATGCAGGAGCATAACCTTCATCATTTAATGAAGAAAGGTGGAGGATGAATCAACATCCAACACGACACACTTAACTGGTTTGGATTCCAAGGAGGGCGTGCCACTTTAAATCTTGAATATTTGTAATTAACGATCCCATGAGATATTGAAGCTAGAACCATTATATGTGCTCCAAGAGATTGTAATTTCCTTTAATTCTTGTACGATTGTACATATTTTGAGTGTCGACTAATATCTGGATTGTAATTATTCATTTATTGTAGTAAGCCTACTCGTAGGATGCTTTTAATTGTGATATGAAAGAACTAGAATAGTCTGGAGGGAAGGCTCAAGAAGCCCCTTCATGTATAAATCAATGTAATCTATGTCCAAAAGAGGTTGCTAGAAAAAGAAGATGAAAATCGATGAAGGTTGATGTAAATATTTTCTGAAAGGATATAGAAGAGGAGAATTGTTTTCAATTTCAGAGATTGTTTATATTTGACTAATTGGGTAAATGTTATGTTTACTTATCTGTGTGTTTATATGTGTGTGTGTATATAGATGGTTGGCTGAATGAATCCTTAATGTTAATTTGAGTTTGAATTGTTTCTCTTCTGAAATCTCAGTGCAAGGAGTCCACAGAGCCCATGCAAGGAGTGTGAAGGCCAAGTCATATAAAGTTTTAAATAGCTCAGGAGAGATAGTGTAATTTTACTTAGAGAAAGAGAAGCTATTGGGCCTATAATCACATGAGTATAAAATGTCATAGGAGAGACCAATGTTAAGAGTGCATATATTCAACACTTCGTTAAGTCTTGATAAATCTCAGAGGAGAGATAGCGCAATGAGTGCACAGGTGAATTTTTTAAGTCCAAATCTTATGAGGGAAGTGAAAAGAATGCACCAAGGTTTGAGTCCTTTAAGAGACAAATATCAAGGAGGGATAGAGAGAGTAAGTCATCGAGAGGATAAATCTCTTTGTTTTTAGGAAAGAAGACGAGATTTGTTTGGGAGAAGTTGGAATCCCTCATAGTCGTTGGGTCAAGACAAGGAGAGCAGTTGTCAAAACACCAAGTTCTTTAGACTTCACTAATCTGACAATTTTCAATTTGTTGCTGTAAGTGAGGGAAAATCCCTGAATCTTCAAAGTATTGTAGTGAATATACACCGTAGATCACTGGGAGAGTGCGAGCCATTGGATCCCCAAGTGGTTCAGCGATTCGCCACTACCGGATAAATTGGTTGTTGTTGTGCAGAGTAGAGAATTCTGTGAAGTCTTGAATTCTAGAGTAAATCCTGACCGTCAGTTGTTGGGTACACGTGTCTGTAGATTTCTGAGTATTCAAAATTTGGCTATCAGGAGGGTTCTGGGTAAAAAACAATTTGGTGTGAAAAGTCTCGAAGCCCAGAGCTAATTCTGGCCATTCATTGATGAGAAAACATGGACCATAGATCTCCTCCCTTCGAAAATTCAACGCTCGAAAGTTAGAGAGTTTGATGGTGATTAGGAGCAACGATCCCTGAATCCCGAAGTTTCAAAGTTGATCACAGTCGTTGGTTGTAGGAGGAGTGTGGATTGTTGATCTCTAAACTCTTCAGGAGTTTGACAGTTCGGTTATTCGAGAGAATTTTTTAGTTGATTTTGGAAAAGTCTTGAAGCCTGGAGTCTGGAGTGAACACGTATCATTGATCTGAGGCAAACATCAACCATTAGATTTGTGGATTTCGACCCTTCGCGTGTTCGGAGGTTTTTTTTTGGGTGTGGAGTATTGTGTTCATAAATCCTCCGAAGACCCAAAGTTTCGGAGCTCCGGATAACACCTTTTGGTTAGTTCTCGATTCTAGAAAGAGATCACGAGAGGTCATGCCAAGGAAAATGGGCTAGCACTTGTGGTTTTGATTCAAAGGATAAATGGGCTTAGAGTAATCTCCCATCAGGTTTGTGTGGACTTCCACAAACAAATAAAAGGCTTTTGGTAAGGATTTTAAGGGTTCTGTGAGGACCCGAGAGCCACTTCGACTCTTCTATAATTTGATCCTAGACCAGACAATTGCACGAGACCCCAAGGAGGGAAGGGGGGTTTTCATCAAGTGGTATTAGATCAGAACCCATGTTTACAAAAAGTAGGCAGAGAAGGACAATATTAGAGCCTAAAATAAATTTTTGTCTCATACCATCAAGTGGTAGAAGAGAAGGAATAAGCTTCATGATAAGAAATATTTAGAGTCATTCCACCAAGTAGAAGTAGGGAGATACCTTTAGTCAATGCAGCTATGGAGGAGTAAATGAGACAAATTAATGCAAGGTTGGATGCCATGGAAAAAACAAAAAGGAGCGCACCAGAGTCTTGTGATGTCCGTGAAGTTGAAAGTGAATATATAGAATTCATTTTAATAACGAATTGCATATCATTCGTTTGAACTCTATTGGATTCGAGTATCCCTCACAACATCAGTTTCATATCTATGAACCTTTTGAGTAAAATCCATTAAAATCAGCCATGAGCTAATAAAATAAAATATAACATTTTTTGGTTTTGTCACAACAATAATGGCATAGTATTACAGTGTTTGGACTAGGAAAAGTGATTAAATTGTCAAAGAATACTAAACAGACTATAGACAGACTAAAGAGTGAACAAATATAACTTTCATATATTCATAGATGGGAACCCCCTTTCACATAGGGGATAAACACAAGGTCATGTGTGGAAGAGTAGTAGAGATCACCACTCCACATTTTTACCAATCATAGTGGAAATATCATATACTCGAGTTCCTTCGTAAAGTGTCACTAACTCATTTGGTATCGGTACTTATTGAACTCCAAATTCAGTCAGGGTCCTCTGGATTCTACTAGTCTAATTTTCCTCACTCCTCTGGAAGAATTTTTGACTTTGATACCTTACCGATAAATTCTGTCCCAAATTTTGACTATACTCACTCGGAGGTGGACTACGAGTTGGTAACCTTAGTGTCCTTTCTTAGGTGTCTACAATGGTGACTATGGGAGGATTCATACGGTACTTGGGGTAGAATTCGTATCACACTCTCAGTACCCTTAGATGGTGATCCCACGAATGTGATGATTGGTTGCACATATAAGGGTTGTTACGTGGAGGTGGGGGTAGCCTCTTCTCATTTCTTCGTTGGTGATTTCATATCCCATATTCGAGAGATCCTTTATCCTGTTTTTGTTTGGTTGATTTCCTTTAGTTTTCTTAGGATTTTGTTTCTTTGACTTTCATAGTCAGACTTAGGATAAGAGATTTCATAGTATACAAGGTATCGAACCCGGGGCTTAGGAACTTCAACACAATGTTTCTTACGAAGGAATGATCGAAGATCAACCTTATGAAATAGGGAGCATAGCTCCTGGAACTGGCTAACATGTTGAAGAACCGGTCACAACCTTCATATAAAGCCTTGAATATTATACGAATCCTCTTTTTACCAATACACTTATCCAAACACTCATTAACCCACCATCCATGAGATATTTTGGTGATTATTCTTCTTACAAGTTACCACCTCGTTCCACCACTACACAATTTTTTGGCATGAACCTATCATTTTAGTTTTCTTGAAAGAATTGGGAATTTCTCTTTTTCCAAAACTCTGTTAGTTTATACTATGGGTGCTTCTTATTTACCGGAAACATCAGTGACCCAGGTAACCTCGACTCAACCACCTATGCATACATCTACCTTTTCACATGGGTCAGTTCTTATTATTGTTTCACTATTTTGGCACATCCACATGCCAAGTGATTTAGTTGATCATACCATCAGTAAAATGGCCAATAGCCAAGTCATTCAAAAAACCATGGTTACACAATTTACTTAGCCTCCATTTAAACTATCATGTATGACTACACCATACATTGGAGTTCAATCTTCAATGGGAGGCCAACCTTAAGCTGGAGGGAATTTTTTCACTAGAAGGAAGCCTACATAGTTGCAACATCAAAACTCTTGGGGGAAATTTTCTCCTCCAAGTTGATGCAGGAGCATAACCTTCATCATTTAATGAAGAAATGTGGAGGATGAATCAACATCCAACATGACGCACTTAACTGGTTTGGATTCCAAGGAGGGTTGGCCACATTAAATTTTGAATATTTGTAATTAATGATCCCATGAGATCTTGAATCTAGAGCCATTATATGTGCTCGAAGAGATTGTAATTTCCTTTAATTCTTGTACGATTGTACATATTTTGAGCGCCGAATAATATCTGGATTGTAATTATTCATTTATTGTAGTAAGCCTCGTGGTAGGATGCTTTTAATTGTGATATGAAAGCACTAGAATAGTTTGGAGGGAAGGCTCAAGAAGCCCCTTCATCTATAAATCAATGTAATCTACGCCCAAAAGAGGTTGCTAAAAAAGGAAGCTGAAAATTGATGAAGGTTGATGTAAATATTTGCTGAAGGGATATAGAAGAGGAGAATTGTTTTCAATTTCATAGATTGTTTATATTTGAGTAACTGGGTAAATGTTATGTTTACTTATCTATGTTTTTATGTGTGTTTGTATATAGATGGTTGGATGAATGAATCCTTAATGTTAATTTGAGTTTCAAATGTTTCTCTTGTGAAATCTTAGTGCAAAGAGTCCACAGTGCCCACGCAAGGAGTGTGAAGGCTAAGTTGTCTAAAGTTTTAAATAGCTCAGGAGAGATAGTGTAAGTTTTTCGTAGAGAAAGAGAAGGTAGTGCACCTATAATCACATGAGTATAAAATATCATAGGATAGACCAATGCAAAGAGTGCATAGATTCAACACTTCGTTAAGTGTTGATAAATCTCAGAGGAGAGATAGCGCAATGAGTGCACAGGTGAATTTTTTAAGTCGAAAGCTTAGGAGGGAATTGAAAAGCATGCGCCAAGGTTTGAGTCATTTAAGAGACAAATATCAAGGAGGGATAGAGAGAATGAGTCATCGAGAGGATAAATCTCTTTGTTTTTAGGAAAGAAAACGAGATTTTTTTGGGAGAAGTCGAAATCCCTCATAGTCATTGGGTCAAGACAAGGAGAGCGGTTGTGAAAACTCCAAGTCCTTCAGACTTCACTGCTCTGACAATTTTCAAGTTGTTGTTGTAAGTGAGGAAAAATCCCTGAAGCTTCGAAGTCCCGTAGTGAATCTACACCATAGATCATTGGAAGAGTACGATCCATTGGAATCCCAAGTGGTTCAGCGATTCACCACTACCGGGGAAATTGGTTATTGTTGCATGGAGTAGATAATTCCCCGAAGTATTGAATTCCAGAGTAAATCCTAACCATCAATTGTTGGGTACACGTGTCCGTAGATTTCCGAGTATTCAAAATTCGGTTATCAGGAAGGTTCTGGGTGAATTATTTTTTGGTGTGAAAAGTCGCGAAGCCCAGAGCTAATTCTGGCCATTCATTGATGGGAAAACATGGACCATAGATCTCCTCCCTTAAAAAATTCAACATTCGGAAGTTCGAGAGTTTGGTGGTGATTAGGATCAAGGATCCCCGAAGCCCAGAGTTCCAAAGCTGATCGCATTCGTTGGATGTAGAAGGAGTGTGGACCGTTGATCTCTAAACTTTTTAGGAGTTCGACAGTTCGGTTCTTCAAGACAATTTTTTAGTTGATTTTGGAAAAGTATTGAAGCCTAGAGTATAGAGTGAACATGTATCATTGATCTGAGGAAAACATCAACCATTAGATCTGTGTATTTCGTCCCTTCGTGTGTTCGAAGGTTTTTTTGGGGGTGTGGAGTATTGTGTTCATAAATCCTTCGAAGACCCAAAGTTTCAGATATCTGGATATAACCTCTTGGTTAGTTCCTGATTCTAGCAAGAGATCACACACGGTCCCGCCAAGAAAAATGGGCTAGCACTTGTGATTTTGATTCAAAGGAGAAATGGGTTTAGAGTAATCTCCCAACGAGTTTGTGTGTACTTCCTCAAACAAATAAAAGGCTTGTGGTAATCATTTTAAGGGTTCTGTGAGGACCCGAGAGCCACTTCATCTCTTCTGTAATTTGATCCTAGACCAGAAGATCGCACGAGACCCCAAGAAGGGAAGGGGGGTTTTCATCAAGTAGAATTACAGAACAACCCCTGTTTACAAAAAGTAGGTAGAGAAGGAGAATATTAGAGCCTAAAATAAATTTTTTTTTCATACCATCAAGTGGTATCAGAGCAGGAATAAGCTTCATGACAACAAATATTTAGATTCATTCCACCAAGTAGAATTAGGAAAAGACCTTTATTCAATGAATCTATGGAGGAGGAAATGAGACAACTTCATGCAAGGTTGGATGCCATGGAAAAACAATAAGGAGACCACCAAAGTCTTGTGATGTCCATGAATTTGAAAGTGAATATATAGAAGAAAAAGAAGCTATAGGAGAACGAGAAGGAGAGGAGTGATTTCTAAGAGTTGTTCTCAAGATGGGAACTAGAGAAAAGATGGTAATAACAATGTATGAAGGAAATTTGAATGTAGAATAATTTCTTGACTAGATAACTTCTTTAGACAAATATTTTGACTATAAGGAGATTGATCACCAAAATAAAGTAAAGCACGTGGTGACCAGATTACAAGGACATGCAACTTTATGGTGGGAGAAGTTGCAAGCTGACAAAAGGAGAAATGGTAAGTCCAAGTTTAATAATTAGGATAGAATGGTATCTAATATCAATGCTAAATTCATAGCAAGGGATTATCATCTAAATATGTTCAGAAGGTTGCAAAATATGAGCTGGAAAGGTTTGTTGGTGAAGGAGTATACTGAAGAATTTTATAGGTTGAATATAAGAGAAGGACAAAAGTAGAATGTTGACAAGAAATGTGTTGGGTATATTAATGGATTGAGGTATGAAATACATTATGAGATTAGTATGATAATGATAAGTACTGTAGAAGATTCTTATTAGGTAGACCTGAAAGCATAAGAAAAAATGTCAAGGAAGCAGAGTCAGAGAAACAAGGGGAAGATTCCTAACATAGGAAGAGGAACCACTAGAGAGAAGTTCCAAAAATCCATGGGAGAATATGGAGGATATAATAATCAGAAATATATAGGAGGAAGTTATGGAGGAGGATACCCTAAAGGAAGGAATCATTTTCCAAGAGGTAGAGGAAGACATAGAAGAGGAGAAGTGAAGTGTTATGCTTGTGGGAAAATATGGCACGTGTATTGGGAATGTCTTGAAAGGAAGAATGCAAGAGTTATATAAGCTCACATTTATGAGGCACAATAGAGGAATGTGGATACAAATTTGAAAGAAGAAGTTGAAGAGGGAAGATCACTCATGATAAGGAAAGATCTCGTAAAGTCGGAAAAAGAGGTACAAGAACCAGTCCATAAGAACATTTTATTGAGAATTGCTTGCAAGACCAGAGACAGAGTATCCAAGGTGATCATAGATAGTGGGAGAATGGAAACTTGGTATTTTTGGAATAGGGACAGAACCAGGGTTCAATGCTTCAACAACACACCAAAAAAACCCTAACTATCGACCATTTTAGCAACACCTACAAAGGAGATGAAGTCTCACCTGAGGTAGAGGCATGGGGGGGGTTGCAGGACTCAGATGTATACAATTGAGATGGGATATATATCTGTGATTACAACACTTAAAAAAAAGATTATCCAATAAAATGCATTAGTTATTAAACCTTATTTACATCGCAGGTTAAATCCTTATTATATATTAGCGTAGTAATAATCAAGATTAGGCACATCTAATCATTTAGCACATCACATCAAATCAAATCTAGAATTCATCATACACAAGAACTAAGCATCCATATATCTATCTATCATACATCAAGAATAATGCACTAAGCATATAAATACATAAACAATATGAACAACATTGCACAAAGCACATCAACATAGGATATACGTGGTTCACCCCAATGTGGGGCTACGTCCACCAACTCTTATTGTTCTTTATTAGTCTTCAAGAGTTTTACATTCTTTTGCTCATGTGCACAAAGAAACAAAGCTAACTCCGCAAAGCACAGGAGATCTGCATGCACCTCGTCACATCCTCCTTACCCAATTACGTCAAGGAACAAAAACTTACACAATATGTTTGCACAAAGCCGCTTACAATTAATTTCACTTAGCTCTGCAAGTATCAACACATAGTATGCACAAAAGACAACAATTGTTCTTTGCACTTAGCAATCTCTACATATTATTTCATGAAGCCAATAGACCAACTTCTTGCTAAGTTCTATCTACTTATTTATACATTACAAAAATGGCCTAAACATGGGTAAATCCATGGGCCGACATCCCATACATGTTATATAAACCCTAAAAGCCCAAAAATCCCACAAAACGAGGTGATATCCCACGATATCAGCTCCTCCTGGGTGGTCTATCTTCGACCAGCCTATTGAAGTCCCAAAAATAGTCAAATGTGACCAATTCTCTCTCAAATCTTGGTCAAGGGCCAACAGGCCCCCAAAACTCACATGTGACTCGTCCCGAGTCATTCAAATATGGGAAGGGTTGCTTCGAAGGCCTCGATCTTAGCTCGAGCTACCTCGACTTGTTGCTTCTATAGATCCTCCTTCTCAGAGAAATCTTGAATGACTTGCTCAGTAACAGGCCCTTCCAGACGATTTTCCACTGTTGCAACTAGTTGGTATAACTGTGAGCCTTGTCCTTACATAACCTTTCTTTGGATGGAAGTAACCTACTAATAGACTGTGTGTTGCTGCTATGACCTCGTCATATTCTTAACGACAGTAAGCAACTTCAATTGTGCTTGTATGGTGGACGCCTGTTGCTTCGCCTCTAGTTTCCTCAGCTCCATATATTCTTCAAGGCACTCACAGGTATGCACACTTCGATTAATTAATTGCTTACACTCTTAGGAAAATTACCTAATTCTTCCTACTGCGGTCCTCGCAGCTTCGTCCCTCTAATAGCACACTTCTTGTGGAGTGCTCAACAGTACTTGGATTTCTAGCTCCATTACTTTTGTTTGAAGATGTTGAATGGGCTTAGTAAGCTTCCCCACTTGCATCTCAATGGAATCTAGTTCCTCCTGTGCCAAGCTCGACACAGAGTGAAGTGCTCTTGTTACTGCCTCTCTAACCTCGGTCTGCTCTGTAAGCAACTGGTCTTTTTATTTCTGCATCTTCTCTTTTTCCTCTTCGAACTTCGCCCTAATGTCATATTTCTCTTGTTGCGCAATGCAAAGTTGCTCTAAGGACTCCTCCATTTATTATTTTAAGGCCTCTATGGCCTCTTCCTTTTCTTCTTGGAATCAATGGAGTCGAGCCTTGTTCATATCTTCTATTCTTTGTAATTGGGTGGGCTCATCCCCCAATTCTACACTTTTTTCTGACGACGACGCAGTAGAAACTGCACGGATTGAATGGATATCTTATTGGATGTCTTTGAGATCCTTCTCTATTCTGTCATACATTGATTCCTACTTTTCTCCATGTCTCTGTAAGATGTCTTCTGAAGCATCCTCTATAGTTGTGATGATGATCTCGATATCATTGACTGTGAGCACATTCTGGGACTTAGGATTTTTTTCTCAAGTCTCCTTTTGTGTTGAGGATTATGCGGAGAAACCTTTCATTTATTCGATGTCTCGGCCTCTGTAAGGGGATCCTTTGGCAATGTTACTTCAACTTTTTCTTTCTTGTCTCCTTCTTCCCCTCCTTCCTCTTGGTTTACTTTATCTCCTCCTCCTTCTGTAAGTGAGTGAGGTGCAATTTCCTTCGATGCGCTGTCCTTCTCATCACTTTCTATGTCTTGTGCTTCCTCCTTCTCTTTTTTCTTCTTTTTCTTTGCGCTTCTTTGTCCATCATACTCATTTCGGGTGACCAAAGGACTTCTGATGATGTCGAGGTCAGAGAGTTCAACATCTTTGACCAGTAGAAGGAATTTGGCTAGCCATTCCTTAGTGATCTCTTCCATGTCTTCCTCAGTCAAATTATAGTAAGACTGCAACTCCTCCTTGCATTCATCCCTATGCACATTGATGTAGATGAAGTGTCGATCTGCATGGAACTTCGTAAATGGTCTGTATTGATGCAAGGTATTCAGGGTCATTTGAGGGAAAGATTCAATGGTGTGCGTCAGTTGTATGTAGTAAGTGTGCAACACTATGTTCGATTGCCACTACTTCACCAGATCACTCATGTACCACAAGGTGGAGAACCTTGTTGCCAATCACTCTGATGGCTCAACTTCGGGGAAGGCTTCTCCTTATAGTATTTTCCAGGAGACAAATTCTATTAAGATCAGTAACCAACTTAAATGAAACGCATACCCCTGGTCCTGCACTTCGTGATAGTCCTTATCCAACTCGTTGATGAGGTAACTCACCTAGTTCATCTTGATTCCTTCGACACACTTACCTGCGAGGTTGACTACAAACCCTGTGAATTGTGTTGATCGGTTTTTTCTGACGATATTTCCTGCTATAAGATAACAATCTAGGTGCACTGCACCATCCTGGATGGATGCTACCTTGTATCCTCACTTCCCCTTCTCTACATCGCCATGGGCTTATTTTATACGTTGGGTCAGGGCACGATATGTAGCCTTTTCTGGGTAGAACTAGTGAGGGTCTGGTTATTGCATGCTCAATCTAGTGATCAAGTAAATCAGTGTTGGATCCACAGTCATGCACCTATCAAGCCATATATACCTTCCACGGTAGCACTACAGGAGGAGTTTAACGCAAGTGTTAACCTATTGATGTTGGCCAAAGTGGGGATCTTCATCAGGTTCAATATTTTCGATCTAACGATCTCCTTAATCCATGGCTCAAAGACTATCTTGGGCTTCTTCCCAGTCGTATTCATTAGGTACCTATGCAGCACGAGCATCGCATATTTCTTCAGGTCTCCAATGTTGAATTCACTGATCTTCAAAGCTAGGATCAGTCCCAACTGAGGTCCAACTGCATGTATCCCCTTTGGGAAGTACGCAGTGATCAACGTGTATTAAAAGTCACATGGGACATTGTCACAGTTAACCGTGCTAGCCAGAGGCACGGTGTAGTCAGGCAAGACCGACGGGATCTGCTTCATGTTAGCCAGATCATTGCGGTGCTTGCCTCTTTTCTTAGCAGAGCGGCCATAACATCGCTCAGTCGATGGGGATGCTTCCAATCCTTGAGTTGACAATTCCGGTATTCCTATAGACATGAATTTCTTAGTCATAAGGTTGACAAGTATCTCTTCCATAGACTTACCTATTGTGTTACACTCACCCGATATTCACACTTGTAATAAAATAACTCGGGTAGGCATATGGAAAATCAAGGTAATCAAATGAATGGTGAGTTCTAGACAACACAACGCAGTATGAAATAAATTCTTTATTAGCTCGGATATCTCAGTTTGCAAAAAGTGTTTCTGTCACAACATCCAATGGGTTAAATAAGCAATGTCATAACAGATTCCTCCAACGGGTAGGAATGCCTCGATCAATATGAATCCAACCATTATGGCATGGTCTCAATGGTCCAATGGCGATCTTTCTGTCCATAACTACATTTAATCTATTCTAGAGTGTCATTCTAATGGTTGGGATGCCTCCAACAGTCATATAGCTTCCTCGTGGTGAAGTCCCATTATGCACGATTCTCCTATTTCGGCGAGGTTCAAGTTTTGCGAGCTTGCCTTCTACGAAGTCTTCTCCGGAACTTCCCGCAGTTTTTCTAGTTTTTCTTTGTTCTTACTAAGATTTCTTGCCTTCTTTCCTGTGATCTGAGTCTCTGGATTCCTCTCTCCATTCTTATTCTTACATTCTTCTAGCGTAGTAACTTCGCACTGTGGATATTCTTTCAGAGGGTTAAAATGTAATACCTCTTCTCTTAATATTTTGAGGGTGGATGCACTTCTTTCTTGCATGCATAGTTTCTTTAATCTTTCTTGTGTTCTTTCAACTTCAATAGCTACTTCCCTTGCCCTCTGTTTCTTCAACTTATCCTCTTGTATTAATCACTCTATTTTAATATCTATGAAGTCCCTAAATTCTTGTTTTTTCTTTTTTGTAGACTCTTCCTCTGCTTTCCTTATAATCTGATCCTTTTCAATCCAGGTATTTCCTAACAAAAGTGCAAAAGGGGAATTGTTCTCAAAAAACTTAATGACTTCAAATTATTCTTCGATCAATTTTTCATGGACCATCATAGCTACCTTAATAATTCTTCCACATAGGGTTATAATCTTTCCTTTAAACAATCCTATCATTCCCAATGAAGGAACCATAGCAGGCTTTCGCAAAATTTCCCAAGTGCTTTCTGGCACGATATTCACCTGTGTTTCCTCATCCAAGACACAGTCTGTGTCGAAGTCTCCTATTCTTGTTTCCATGCACTTCTTTTCTTTCAGGATCTCTGGTAAACTGATGTCTCTATAATCATCCATTTCTTCTTTTAACTGTAATAGCATAGTCTCTAATTCTTTTTGGTTTTCTAACATATCCTTAGACTTTTGACCTTCTTTATGGTTTTCTTGTCTCATGTTTAGATTTTCAACTTTATCAATCATCCTAGGGAAATCCTCAACCTCATGACCAATAGCTTTACAACAAAGACAAATATGATCAATATCAGGGCATTCCTTAACAAGATGTCATGGTGTTCTGCAATTATAACACAGTGTCAATCCTCTCTTTCTTTTAAACAATCCCCAACCTTTCCTGTACTGCACACTGGGATCACAGTGATGGACCTGTAATCTGCAAAAATTCTTTCTAGGTTCCTGCATTCACTTGTTAGTCCAAAAATTATTTCTATGCATAGGAATAACATATCTTTCACTATCTTGATCAAATTTATTCAGATCCATTATTTCTTCTAACTGTGCCCTAGTTTTCAGACTAGGACAAAATCTATCAAACATACTTAGATTCATACTTTCGAATAAAACATTTCCACTTATCTTACCTTTACCAGAGCATAGAGATTTAAGATTTTACCTCTTTTCTTCAGATCGAGTTTCTTTCTTAGAGCATAGCTTCTGAGATCAAGTAGAAAACTGTGCACTACAACAATATATCTATGCACAAAGATTAATCTTTTATTCATTTCCCATCAATCATAGTTTCATGTCCTGGAAACAAAACCATTTTTTGGCACAGGGGCAGACCTAGGATTCAACGCTTCAACAACACACCAAAAAAACCCTAACTACCGACCCTTTCGCCAACACCTGCAAAGCAGATGAAGTCTCGCCCGAGGTAGAGGTAGAGGGGTTGTAGGACTCAGATGTCTACAATCGATCTGGGACACAGATCTTTGATTACAAAACTTAATAGAGTGCTTAGCCAATAACATGAATTAGTTATTAAACCTTATTCACATTGCAGGTTAAATCCTTATTACAGATCAACGCAGTAATAATCAAGATTGAGCACATCTAATCATTTAGCACATAACATCAAATCATATATAACATTCATCATACATAAGCACTAAGAATCCATAGATCTATCTATCATACATCAAGAATAGTGCACTAAGCAGATAATTACATAAACAAAATGAACAACATTTCACAAATCACATCAACAGAGGATATACGTAGTTCACCCCAGTGTGGGGATACATCCACCAACTCTTCTTCTTCTTTATTAGTCTTTAATATTTCTACATTCTTCTGCTCCTATGCGCAAAGCCACAGAGCCAACTCCACAAAGGATAGGAGATTTGTGTGCACCTCACAAGATCCTCCTTCCCCAGTTAGGTCAAGGCACAAATCCTTACACAATCTATCCGCACAAAGCCTCTGACAATTACTTGCACTTAGCTCTACAATTCTCAACAATTAGTAATCACAAAATCCAAGATCTATTCTTTGCAGTTAGAAATCTCTACATATTCTTTCACAACGCCAAAAGACCGACTTCGCTCTAAGTCCTATCTACTTATTTATACATTACAAAAAGGGCCCAAACATGGTTAAACCCATTGGATGATATCCCATACCCATTACATAAACCCTAAAATCCCCAAAAAACTGCAAAACGAGGTGAGATCCCATGGTCTCAACTCCGCTTGGGTGCTCCATCTTCGACCAACCTGTCGAAGTCCCAAAAATGGTCAAATTTGACCAATGTTCTCTCAAAACTTCGTCGAGTGCCAACAGGTATCCACATAGATGGTGGGAAAGGTAAAGTTGGAGAGGAGAACACATCTGAGTTCGTACTAGGCTTCATGGTTTCAAAAAGAACATAAATTCATGGTATATTGACAATGTAAAGTTGAGTTTAAAATTGGTAGTTATAAGGATGAAGCTTTATGTGATGTCATACCCATGGATGTTTGTCATGTTTGTTAGGGACACCTTGGAAATATGACAAGAATTTTATACATGATGGGAGGGAGAATACTTATATCCTTGAGAAAAATGGGTGTAAGTATATGTTGTTTCCATTAGAATATAAGAGAGTCAAAGAGGGGGCTAGCCCTAGTATACTTCTCTATAGGGTTCTGCTCCACAGAGCCTTATAAAACCCCAAAAAAATTTATTTTAAGGAATGCTAACCTAACATTTTTAATACTTCATAACCAACACATAATCAATAACCAACATATATAAAATTTATTGAACTGAACATAATAAGCTTACGAACAACCTTATAACACTTCATATTCCTTAAATATATAAAACAAATACGTAAATTAAAATACCTTGGTTTGATGCTAAACTCCCGCTAGTCTTGTTGTCCTTCCTGCTGCTGCCTTGCCCAAATTGATGCCACTAACCAACTTTTCCCAAACCGACTAACCTCCCAGCCAGCTAGGAGCAGCCTGTCCGGCTCCCTAGCTCCAGGAAACCAAAAGGAATCCTAGCCCCCATGCCCAAAACCCCTAGCAACCCGGTGCCCCCTGCAATGATACTCAGAGACTGCAGAACTCCACCACAGAACCAGAAAATCCAAGCCAAGAAACCATAACTCTCATCTCCCTCCAAAATGCTTCCTCCCCAAAAATGATGTTCCCTTCTCGGTAAGACTCCTCCCATCATATCCCCCCTTCATCGACCCTTTCCTCCTCATTAATTTCCTTATCCCTACATTCATTATCTTATCCTCTTATTTAATTTCTTATCCTTTTATTTAATATTTCTTATCCCCTCCGTATACATAAATCATTTAATTAAACAAATTAAAATTATTAACCCTCTTAAATTTATT
>ML801039.1:243152-255656 GCA_009831015.1 Picea engelmannii
AAAATTTAAATTTACACAATCGTATTAACACTTTTAAATAAATAATAAAACTAAAAAAATTAATATTACAAAAAATAATAATATAATTATTCAAAAAGCCTATTAATACTTTTTAAATAAATTAATAAAACTAAAGATTAATATTTAAAAAAAAATGATAATATAATTATTCAAAAAGCACATTAATACTTTTTAAATAAATTAATAAAACTAAAAATTAATATTACAAAAAAAATATATATAATAATATAATTATTCAAAAAAATAAAAAATCTTACTTTCAGTTTGGCGAGAGTTTAATGTGCTCCATGGCATTCGCTGGTAGCCTTTAAGGTCAGGCTTCTGGCATGAGGCCCACGCGCCCGACCTCCGACTCTCAGTACCAAAAACCTAAGTTGTTCATTAACCCTAACTCTCCTTCACTTCCGCCTCTTTCCTCTACCACGTCTCCACTCTGCTCTATCCCTCTGCTCTTGGCACTGGTGTTGGTCTGGTCGTGGCTTGTGATTTTTTTGTTTGTAAAAGGTTTTAGGGTAATAGGTCCTATATTAGCCTCCAGTTGTTTTTTTTTTTCATTTTTTTGGTATACTCTTGGCTTCCTGAATCAGGCGGAATAAAGAAAATAAGATATTTATCCATTCCCAAACGAAGTCACCTAAACTTCTCGAGTTCGATTCCGAATGACTTCGTTTTATTAGTTTCGTGGTTGTTTGTAAGATTTCACACTTTCTTGAGCGTAAGGATTGTCCTCGGACAGTTGTTCCCACTGTTCTGTCCGGTTCCAAGTGTAACTAGAGAAAATTAAAGAAGAAATATTCAGTTCGGGCTCATTATCACGTGAATTTTCTAGGTATTGTGTAGAGACCCTATCATTCATTCATGTATTTTCAGAACCTCCTCATTTGTCATAACTCATCTCAACAATACTCCCCACTTCTGCATTGTTTGAGTTTTCCGATGATTTTTTTGTCCCGGGCACTGCAGTTTGCAACGTAGGAGAACATGTAGATGGAGTAATAGAATCAAGAAAAGATGAGCGAGATCGAGTGTTGAAGCTTGATTTATCTACTGAAAATAGAGTTGGTCTAGGTCGAAATCTAGAGTTAGAATAAAACTGCACACCGACAACATCTTGATTCTGTGACTCATTATTGCTGCTACTATCAGAGAATTGGAATTTTCTTCCTTCAAACAAGTCTTTAGCCCCTTTACCAAGTGTTCCATTGATAAAATCCATGGTTTCATTAGAGAATTTCTTACTACTGACGGTGGGCTCAGTCAGACTGCTCATTTGAGAACCGTTACATGTGTCCATCTGACTCTTCATAATAGCTTCATCAACAAAAAGTGATAAACTTGAGCGTGCTGGTGGTTGAGATATTTTACTGTACTGAACATTCTCCCGTGCATCTCTAGAAAAGAAATTGGAAGAAACCTGTGCTTCGTCTGGAAGCTTATTCATCAAATCATTCATGCTTCCATTCATTTCAGGTATGACAATGCCTCTTAAATTTTCCTCTTGTGGTAAGAAATAACCATCCTTAGTAATTGGCCATCCATACTCTGGTATATGGGGATGGGAATTACTCGGTTCAATTTCAACTTTAGTTGACTCACTACCTGCAATTTTAGTTTCGTGTTTCTTTGTCAATTCTGATATATTTTCTGAAGATGATCTTCTCCAACTGTTTATATGGGGTTATTGTTTCTTTGAAACTATGGAAATATTTTCTGAGGACGATATTCTTGAACTAATTACATAGCCATAACCTGACTCAATTGAAGAAGAAACCTACTGTCTAGCTTTGCATTGAACCATTTGTCACTGGCATCGAGCAACAAATATGAGTCTTGTATGTTGTTTTGACAACTAGCACTATGAGCTGACTGAATTTTCTCAAGAAATGCATGGAACTCCTAGCCTGACATTGCAAATATGGCCTTGCGCTTCATCTCTGAACATGCATCATTATCTGCACAAGAGGAAATCTAGTAATTTCTTGAAAGGGAAGGCTCCTTGTCATCAACCTTATCCATTTCTTTGTTACCTTTGAAAGTTGCACTCCACTCAATATCACCTGATCAAATTCCTTCAACTTCTCCTGATGGAGAACCCTTTTCTTGAACTTCAAAGAGACTTCTAAATCTTGATCTATCTTCTTCATCATTGCCAGAATTGATACCCTTTTCATAGTATGGCTTAGATTTCAATTCCTCAATTTGCTTCACAAAAGGGCATTTTTTGACTAGTGAAACTGCATCTTCCTATAGGATAGTGCTTGGTATGATTATTTTTAAACCCAGATGAATGTGACTGCTCATTCGAAGAAGAGGAATAAGCCTTGTTAGCTCTCTCTTCAACTTTATTCTTACAAAATTCCTCTAGCTCTGATGCTTCTTAAGTTATACAAGTGCGAATGGTGTGACTATGCACTGTCCATGAAATTTTGTTATCAATGTTTCTCATAGAGAGTCCTTCTAAACTCAGCAGAGACAGTACATGACTAGGACACTAGGGATGAAGTGCCACCTAGTCTAGTCTCTCAGGCAGTTATGGGAGTAAACTGCCACCTAGTTGAGTTAACTAGTCAACCAGTCTTTAGTTAACTGATTGAACAGAGTGTAGTGAGGAGTAGATCAAGGAATCAAGTGTAATTTTCCATTCTGGTGATGATACCAAGGAAATTTCACATTATCATGGTCATGATACCAATGTTGCATGGTGGCAAAACCAATGTAGCATCTAGACTCAATTGAACTAGTCAAATTGAAGTGTCAAATGAAAGAGAATATTCTCCAGGTGGAATATTCTCCCCTAAAATACATGAGACTGGATAATGACTAATTATGAATAATAAACAAGCAAAAAACCTTAGGAAAAATAAATCCTAGGTGTGTTTGAAGTAACTCCAACACCCCCTTAAAATCACTATGGTGAAAATAAAGAATGGCTCTCGACAACGAGGCCCTGTTAGGTATGCAAATAAAGAAGATACAGTAAAATGAAGTAAGGAAAGAGGGAAAAACTCATGGGAAAAACACCCCCTCAAAGTACAATGTATGTAAAAGGAATAACTATAGTTTCTAGGCAACTTTGTCCTTCAGTCTAAGATGAATTCACAGAGAATGGAACTTCTTCTCAGTGAACTCCTTGGTGAAGATGTTTGTCATCTGTTCTATTCAAGGAAATAACTATAGGTCAATTATCCCCTTGTGTACTAAGTCCCATATGTAGTGCATATGGATCTTAATGTGCTTTGTTCGCTGCCTTTGAACTGGATCTCTGCAGAACTTTAGAGTGCTCTGGTTGTCACACCATATGATGATTGGCCGATGAAACTGAATGCCAAACTTAGTGAGAAAATTTTGTATCCACATAGGCTGAATGGTTATGTTAACTACCCCTATGTACTCTGCCTTGGCTGAATATTGAGCAATGGAAGCTTGATTCTTTCTCGACCAAAAGATAGGCTCAGAACTAAGACTAAGTGAGTAACCAGATGTGTACTTGCGATCAATGTTATCGCTAGCCCAATCAGAATCACTAAACCCGAAGGTGATAGTGCCATGTACATATCGAAGGATACACTTTGCAGCATTCCAATAT
Source organism: Picea engelmannii (assembly GCA_009831015.1). Lineage (NCBI taxonomy): Eukaryota > Viridiplantae > Streptophyta > Pinopsida > Pinales > Pinaceae > Picea > Picea engelmannii. The sequence continues at coordinate 246,760 of ML801039.1, forward strand.
AGCTTACGTGGCTCCTGCATGAACCTAGAAACTACGCCAACTGCGTAGGAGAGGTCTGGTCTAGAGTGTGTGAGATACAACAAGCTCCCCACTAGTTATCTGTACAATGTTCTATCAACTAGTGGAGTCTCCCCTCCATCCTCAAGTTTGAATCTTGATAGGAAAGAAGTCGGAGAAGACTTGCAGTCTGTCATGTGTAATCTCTCAAGGAGATCTCGTGCATACTTGGTCTAAGATAGTTTGATTTTTTATGCATCCCGACTAATATCAAGTCTAAGGAAGAAGTGTAGCAGACCCATGTCCATCATCAAAAAAAATTCATTTAATATCCTCTTAACTGCAACAATCATTGAATTCAAGCAACCAATGATCAACAAATCATAAACATACAGAACTAAGAGTAGAATTCAATCATCTGTCTTGACCATGTAGACATTCGGGTCTAGTTTACAATGTACAAAGTTCTGTAACAATAGGTAGGAGTCCATATTGGCATACCATGCCCTCAGAGCCTACTTGAGGCCATAAAGGGACTTCTTAAGTCGACAGACCAAATATGAGTCCTGCATAAATCCATGGGGCTGCTCGATATAGATCTCCTCAGATAGATCACCATGAAGAAATGCATTATTCATGTCCATATAATGAAATTCCCATCCCCTAGATGTTGTAATGGAAAATTCCAATCGTATGGAATCCATCTTCGCTACTGGAGTAAAGGTCTCATCATAGTCAATACCATGCACCTGCTGAAATCCTTTGGAAACAAGCCTCTCTTTGTATATGCTAATTTGTCCATCTGTTGCACTCTTGGTTCTGCATAACCATCTACATCTGACAAGTTTCCTTCCAAAAGGAAGGGGAACCAAAACCCAAGTCTGGTTCTCGAGGAGGGATTGCTACTCCTCTTGCATGGAAGATTCCCAAAAGGGATTTCCAAAACCTTGCCATAATACTGTGGATCTGAGGACTAAAGAAAGAAAATATTCTTTGAGGGAAACGGTTCAGTGGTAGTGAGCACAACAGGAGGCTCCTTGAAGCCAAATCGAGTCCTCCTAGTATCAGTTGGATCACCAACGCGATCCCCTGCATCATGAAGACTAGTATGTGCCCACTTGAGCCTCTTCTCTGGCTCTGCAACTGCATCTGGATGCTTTGAATCTTCATATCACTGTACTGACACTGAATCTGAATCATCTGAGTCCTATGAATCATAAATTTCATCTAAAGAAGAGTCGGCATGTGCATGCTTATCATCTTGAACAGGTGGAATAATGAACGTGTTTACATGCAACTGTTGATGTAAATGAGAGACACTTTCCTCAAATTAGACACTACGCTCAATTATGAGCTGATCTGAGGAAATATCAATAATCCTATATCCCTTCACACCGTCAGGGTATAGAAAAAAAATACACTCAGTTTTCTATGTATCAAGTGCCTTCCTCTTTTCAGAGGGAATCTGGGCCCATGCACTTGAACTGAAAATGCTAAAGTGGGCCAGTTCTGGTTTGAGGCCAGTCCAAGCCTCATAGGGGGTCTTATCCTTGACAGATCTATGGAGAGATTTTTTTTGGATGTATGTTTCACAATTAAGTGCTTCGGCCCATAGTCTCTCTGGTAATTACTTTGCATGCAACATGCTATATGCCATCTCCTTTAAAGATCTGTTTTTCCTCTCAACAACTATGTTTTGCTGCGTAGTATAGGGAACTATTTGCTACAACAAAATCCGTGCCTCATGGAAAATATCATGGATCTCATGATTGGCATACTCTCGCTTATTATCAGTTCAGAGGAATTTTATCTTCTTTCTGGTCTGTGTCTCAACCAGGGATTTGAAATCTTCGAGGTGTTGAAAGACATCGGATTTTTTCTTGAGAAAGTAGATCCATGTAAAACGTGAGAATCATCAACAAAAATGAGAAAAAAACTTGCTTTACTAATGGATGTATGTGGAAAAGGACCCATAAGGTCACTATGGATCAGATCTAAAGGTGAAGAATCTCTCTGAGGCTTTCCTTTTTTGAATTTCTCTTGAGGGTGTTTTCCGAGAACACATCCCTCGCATACTCCCTTAGAGAAATGGTTGTCTAGTAGACCATCAACCAATATTTTCTTTCTAAGATGTTTCATGTATATGAAATTCAAATGTTCAAACCTTTTGTACAATATCCTACTACTTTCATCAGCATGAGTAAGAACTAAAGAAGAATCAGGTTTAATGAATTCATAAAATGTATACAATCTAAACTAATGATTTACCTCACCAGTAGCAACCCTGGAGTTGGTTTTCATATGATATATTTCCAAGGCATTTGGTGTGAATATGAATTTATTTCCAGTTTAGAAATTCATCATCCAATACATGAAGATAAAGTTGACGGAAAGTTTGGGAATGTGCAACACATTCTCGAAGCTTTCATTGGTGAGTTCAATCCTTCCTTTGTCAGTTACTTCGACCGAAGAGTTGTCCCCATCAGAATAGGAGGACCTTTTAATGCATCCAAAGAAGAATAGACTTCTTTTGAGGAATCCATGTGACATGATGCTCCTGAATCTACGATCCAAGCATCGAGAGAGGAGTTGATGGAAATCAAGGCATGGCTAGAATTTTCTTTCCTGGGATTCATATCTTCTGGCTTCTTATTCTTGGCACCCTCGGGGATGCGATACCCAAGGTTTTTTTGTTGAAGTATTTAATGCATTATATCTATTTTTTTTTTGCATGCATGTGGATTCTGGATGGAATCGTTTGTGATAGTACGTGCATTTCCCCCCTTTTCTTCCCTTTCCCCCTTTGGATCCGAAGACATCAGTGAAAGGTTTTGTGTACCCTTCCTTATTTGGATGTGCATGAGATTTCCTTTTTTTCCTCATATTTAGATTTTTTATATTGATGGCTTCCATATTGCACAGTAAGTGAATGTGCCTTTGGGCCTTTGATTTTTCCCATGTTCATGAGCTTGGTTTTCTCTTGTGTCGGGGATTTGATAAAGTTCTCAAGAGAAGGAATCTTCCATGTGGCTCCAAAGGTGAATCTGACAGAATGGAATGTGGATACGAATATAGATAATTCAGGACCAAGTTTGGCGAGAATGGTGAGAACCATTTGTTTCTCCTCCTTATATTTATCAACCCCATAAGATTTGAGTTGCGACAATAAATCCTTGAATTTTTTAAAGAAATATTGGATATTGTTGAAGCTTTTTGGATCCAATGTGAGCAGTTCCACATCCAACATGTGTCCCCTCATATCATCCTATTTTCCAAATATCCCTTCCAAGGTGGTCTACGCTTCATTGGGAGTCTTACATGAAGATATGTGAAAAAGGAGATAGGGAGAAATAAGACTGCAAATCGTTTTGAGTGCTTCATCCATCCGATTTAAGTACTTGGATTTTTATATTGTTGATTTTGGTTCTCTATATATATTCAAGGTTAACCTATACAATCCTCTGGTTCGGAGATGAATCATTATTTTCTCCTTCCATGCAAAATAGTTGTAAGGTGTAAGAATGAATTATTTTTGGAAATCCATCTTTTCGTTGTCTTCAATCTTTTGTACCTATAAAAAAAGTTGTGTAGCTTTTTCTTAGTAGTATTTCAACTCTGATACCATGTAAATGTGTTGAACCTACACAGAATAGATAGAGAAATTTAGAAAGAAGAAGAAGGAGATAGAGAATAGAAGAATTCTCATTAATTGTAATGAATAATGAATAATTTACACATTATATACTCTGTATAACTCAATGAATTCACATTGGAGGAGAAATAATGCCCCATAGTGGTGGTCTAGAGTGATATGGGCACACACCAATAGTTATAGGAGTGAATTTCCACCTAGTATACTCTCTCAGGAAGTTACGAGAGTGAACTGCCACCTAGTTGAGTTAACTAGTCAGCCAGTCTTCAGTTAACTTGATGAACAAAGTGTAGTGAGGAGTAGATCAAGGAATCAAGTGTAATGCACCAATATCGTGATGATCCCAAGGCAAGTGTGCATTATCATGGTGATGATCCCAATGTTGCATGGTGTCAAAGCCAATGCAACATCTAGACTCAACTCAACTAGCCAAACTGAATTGTCAACTAAAAGAGAATATTCTCCAGGTGGAATATTATACCCTAAAATATAAGAGACTGTATAATGACTAATTATGACTAGTAAACAAGGAAAAACCTTAGGAAAAAGAAATCCTAGGTATGTGTGAAATAACTCCAACAAGGGTTGGACGAGGAGAGCTTGGAGAATATTTCTACATCATCAAGAATTTTTTGTAATTTCCTTCTTTGGATTTCCAATTAATGATAACTTGGCCTATTCCCTTCAAGTTCATGTGTTCTACATTTGCTTGTCTATTTTCGTTTTAGTCTTCATAGATAAATCTTATTATATGATCATCAAGTAGGAGGAAGAGTTCCTTTGCTAGTCTTTGCAGGATTTCAGTTGCGTTGAGGAGCTTGGAGATCAAGACCAATGATTTGAGAAAAAAGGATGAACATCACAAAAAGGTATGCCACATTCTTCTTCTCTCTTTCTTGATTACTTGAGTTAGATCTATCAGGACATTCACAACCATTTTTTTACTTTTGTCTTTGGACCAAATAAAGGGTTGTTGGTACAAATGGGAGCTTATCTTGTCCTATGATCATTGATGAATCCTATGTCGAAGAAAAATAACTAGAGAACATATTCCATAATAAAGGACAACCAAGAGGTTAAATTAAAAAAATACCACCAAGATTCTTTCATGTAGGGAAATAATAAGTTGAAAGGAAAATACAATAACATGATATGCACTACACATTAGTGTATGGATCCATATTTTGTTGCATCAACATGCCCAATAATAAAAATCAAGGTTTATACCATCCGTTAACTGTACCCACTCAACCCTAGGAAATTATTTTCATGGATTTTGTGGGTGGTTTTCCAACAACCAGGAAGGGACATGACTATCAATTTATGGTAGTTGATAGTTTTATTAATATGTGTAATTAATTCCATCTAAATATACCACCAAAGCATAAGATGCAAAAAAACTATTATTTCAACAAGTCTTGGTGCACTTCGGGATACCAAGGAGCATCGTTTAAGGTACAACTACATGATTTCTTAGTTTCATTTAGGCCACACTTTGGGGAAATATGAACACCAACTTAAAGATATCCACAAATTTCCATACATAAACAGAGGGGTTACAATGACAATCATCCTAAGACCAAGGATGAAAATATGATCTATGAACACTCATATAACTTAGCAGTCCACACTTATATCAATAAGTCCCCTTTTGAAACTTGCTTTGGGTACTTTACTCCTTTTCTTTTGGATGTTCTGTATGGATGAAAAGGAGGAGTGAGGGACGATGCCATGAGAGAAACATTTAAAATGAAGATCCATTTGTAGAAGGGGGGCCATTGAAGAATTCATAGTAAAAGTACAAAGCTTGGCATAATCAACATATAGATAAGAAAATATACAAGGTGGAATATAGAGCTTGGTTGTAGCTTAAAAAGGAAAGGTTATAAGGTCTTGGTAAGAATACAAATCCTTTACGGTATGTTCCTTTTGATGTATTAGAGAAGGTGGATGATAGTTCCTACACATTCATTCTATCTCAACATATTCACATCTACTTATTACTGAATGTGGAAAATATGAAATTATATGAAGCTTCCATGTTACATAAGGAAATTTAGGAGTAACTCCTACCTACCATAGAGTACTTAATACTAAATTCTCATGTACAGTTGGTAGATGATAAAGTTTTACTTAAGAAGTCTAAAAATACCAAACAACAGAAACATGAGCTCTGGAAGATAGGGTTAAAAGGACAACTTCGAGATAAGGAAAAATGGTACTCGAAGGAGAAGGTACAGGAAAATTTTCTTCACCTCTTTAGGAAAAATCTTGGGGGGACAAAAATCCCCGCTAAATGGGGAAATGCGATCTAGAATGCATCATTATAGAATTTTTCATCTATCTTGCTACTTTCTAGGTGGAAGAAATTGGAGAAATTGGCTTGCAAGGTGCATCTTAGTTGCATGACTCAATTTGGAGATTTCAGGTCTAGAACCTTGCAGAGCCAATTTGAGGCATAAAACAATACCCTTTTGGGTCAAAACTTTGTGATCAAAGCTTATAACCCCTTAATATTATTCTACACACTAAGATTTTTCCAATGGTTCGAAAATCACCTCAATGGAGCTTGTCTGTGGAATTTATTCCTTCCACAAGTTAACCTAAATTGTTGACCACAATGCTACTGATTGGTTTCTATATTAGCCCCTGTTACTCACACATGTGGTGCTACTCACAATGTGTACTTTTAAGAAAATTCTAAAAGGTACAAAACCTTAACATTAATTGAAGGTTGGGGCATACAAAATCCCTCACCTTCTAGTTGGGTTTTGTCCCATATAATGTTTTTTGGGTCACATTTTGTGTTCATTTTCGTGGATGATGTGTTATTTTGTGTTCAATTGTATGGAGAGATAAAACATTTCAAAATATTGGAAGAACTAGATTTGAACTTGTGACCTATTAGGAAGAAACACATGTTCTTAACCATTAGACCTATTAAGGTTGTATATTATATTAGACCTACTCAGTCTCTTCTTAACATGTTATTAATTATTAAAAATACTTTACCATAAACATAGTTTCATATTCTCATAAAAAATAATTAAATCGTCACTAAAAAAATAAATACATTGTTAGTTAACTTTTAATACTGTTGTAATTCCTTTGTTATTTGTGTTTGATGAGAGAACTATGGTATTTTAGGCTGTTGTAATATAGTTTTAATGGTTAAGAACAACCTGAGTGGGCCTAATGGTTAAGAACATGTGTATCCTCCTAAGAGGTCAGAAGTTAAAATCTAGAAGGGGATAGGGTATGTATACCTTCAAGTTCATGTATAATATGATTATTCATAGCATGAATATATTTTATTCCTATGTCATAGGGACCAACTTTTGTTTCACACACCCTATACAAGAGACATAATTAATTTTAATTAATTAAAATAAAATAAAATATTATATAAAAAAATTCTTAATGAAGAAGAAAAACATCAAAATTATATAGATTATCTATTTTAGATTAAATTTTTTGCCTACAACAGTGGTGATTAAATTTTTTGTATTGAACAGTGGTGATTTAATCCATTACTTAGTCACTATGTGAGGTTATAGGTTCAAAAGTTCAGGGTATCTTTCCTTGAGGCACTAGTACATATGACTAAATTTGTGATAGTTTTTTGTTGGTATTGCCACACTTATCCATCGCAATTTCCACAAAAGCTGAGACTTTTTTTCGTCTCTATATCCATGATCTAGGTGTTCGTGGAAAAATCAACGAAATTATCTCTACATGTGTCATCACCATCAAAATGGGTTAACCCAATGAATCATCAAAATTACGACGAAACTTCGTCGCAATTATGAGGCACAACGATGGTAATTATGATGCAACTTCATCGAAATTGCGACAAAAGTTTATTCCAAGACAAAAACTTATGATGCATATGTTGTATGTGCGATGAAAAACCATGGAAAATGGCAACGAAAATTCATGGCAATAATGACAAAAACTTATGTCAAAACCAAACTTACGACGTAGATGTTGTATGTGTGATGAAAAATCGTGGAAAATTGTGACGAACTTTTTTCCCTATTTCCATGGTTGTTCAAAATACAAATTGGATTCCAACGAACTATCGTCGATATTGCGACGATTGTTTTAAGTTTTTTTTTTTTAAATAACACGAGATATGGTATTACCATATTACATTGTAATATGATATACCATATTACAATGTAATATGGGATTACCATATTACATTGTAATATGGTAATTCCATATTACATTGTAATATGGCAATGTCATATTACATTGTAATATGGCAATGCCATATTACAATGTCTCTACTTTCTCATCAAGATGCAAGAACTTATTTTCAAAAACAACTTAGGATAGTGATCTTTCCTGAGTGGGATGGTGACCTTTACATTCAACAATATAGGAAGTAATTCATTGATGACAAGTGTAGCAGGTGTGTAGGTTTGCAGGTCCACAAGTGTAGCAGGTGTGCAGGTCCACAGGTGTAATCGACATTTGTATTGAAAGATGGACATTAGATAAAATGTGTAGATATTTTAGATTGAATAAGATTATAGTAAATATATATCCCCTACAAATAATTAAGGCACTAATCAACCAAATATTGGAAGCATGTGTTATCATGAAGTTGGATTAGAGGTAAGGATACCAATATGACAATATACACAAATAATAATTTGGAATATCTCTTTCAGAAAAACACATGGATTGCACGAGTGATTCATTATGAAATTTATATTACACAATACTATGAAAACACTTCTAAGATTGATGGATGATATATTAATACCATTTATCAAACACCTTTATTGTAGCCTCCTTGGATGATATTTTGACTTTTAGCAAGATTTGGGAAGATCATTTGAAACATTTGAAGATTATATTTTTAACCCTTCAACACAATTAATTGCAATCCAACATGAAGAAATATGATCTTGGAAAACAATTATTGTTGTGTATGGATTTTGTAGTTAGAGGATGTGAATTTTTTATTGACCTAAGAAATAAAAAATTTGTTGTAAATTGGTTGATACCAGATAATTTAATTGAGCCAAGGTAATTCATGTGTAGTAGATATAATAGATTCTCAAGAAACTTTTAATCCACACTCTAGATTATAATGGATATAATTTGAAGAGAAGTGTATCCTTTATTTACAATTGCATGGGTATCCCAAGGATATAAATCAAACATTGGTTCATTTTTTGTGAGGCTATAACATCCCAATATTTGGGAAGATTGTTTGTCATTTATATATATCATT
>ML801039.1:255706-285729 GCA_009831015.1 Picea engelmannii
TGAATTTGGTGAGTGGAAATTTATGACACACAAGGAGTAATGGTAAACCCAAGGGTTCATGAGAATGTTGAAAGGTAGAAATATTGTTAGGTTTGTAAAGTAAGGTTTTGAACCCATGAAGACACCATCAGTAAAAAGGTTGTTATTTATGAAAATGTTGTAAAATACCTTTCATCACCTATGTATAAGCTATTGGTCAATTTTCTTCTATGTTCTGAATGATTTGGGAAATAATGGCTCTTAACACCTTGAAAAATTGGAAACTCTTATGAACCTAAAGGGTCGTTATCACAATGACTCATATATTCTTGTAAAAACATAATTTTATTTGATGACTCGATAATTTAGGCATAGTGTATATAAGGGCTAGTTATCAACTCCTTCCTTGATAATAATAAGACAAATATTACTAATATAATAGGAAGAGACTTGTGTATGTCACTTTCACAATTTTTGGAGCATACAAAAAGGACAATAATAATGAGGTCCAAAATTTTGGGTACATCATGAATATGTTCAATATACAGGGGGTAGATTAGTACATACTTTCATTTCCAAGAATTAGCAATGAGAAATGCAAGAACATGTTTAGCTAGATACCTACATCACAAAGGTTGGAATCTTACCACAAGTGAGGTAGGATTAGCAACATGATCTCTTATGGAAAGATTGGAGGATATATGAAAAGGTAAAGATGGGAGGTTGTGGTGCTGGGCTAGTTCTAACAAATCCAAGAGAAATAATTTGATGACACTGGCATGACAGTGGAAAAAGGCGTGAGTTGACATAAATTGACTAAGAGTGAACATGAGAAATAGAGGAAACACACTCTAATATAGGGTTATCACAAGAATATATGTAACATATGGAAACTTGGAGTTAAGGTGAGCGTAACAAATGACATTCATTGTTCTAGGATTTTTGTAGTCATTAAGGTGTCATACACTAGTCAAGGACATAGCATGAATCCCATGTGACATACGATAATATGGAGAGTGTGAGCATAATAGGTGCATCATAAACTAGTAATATAGAGTCATCAAAAGAACAAAAACAACACATGGTATCCTAGATTTAGTGCAATAATGAGAGGTGGCATACATCAATGGGGTATTTTATGAAAGCGTAGGAGACGACATGCATCAACCTAAGTTCAATGCAAGCATAGAGGTGAAAAATACCAATGGTACCAGTGGAGGAGAGAGGATCAAAGGAAGATATGATGTCACGATTTGGAGGGGCTCCATAGTTGCAAGCTATGGAATGTGACCATTAAGGGGGACATCTTTGAAAACTCACCAAAGAAGTGATAGTTGATCCTAAGTAGGTAGAGGTTATCTTAATTAGGTTCTTTCTTGAGATAATTACCTATAAGGGACCCATCGATATTATGACCAAATAAAAATGGAGAAAAAGGGGTGTAAGGAAGAAAAGATAAGGAGGAGAGGAAATACTTTCCCCAAGCATTTGAAGAACCAGGAAAAGAGGAAGAGTATGTACGAGAGCATGGAACACTAGGAGAGGAAGAAGACAAGGGGAGAACTAGGTAATATTGGTGCTACCATGTAAGAAGTGGATAGAGTTGATAATGGGAAGTCTAAGATAGCCAAAAAAAACTCCCAATAGGAAGAAGGCTTCATTCAACTTGACAAAAGTGTGTTAAGTCATGGGACCCTTTTAATGTTAGAAAATGTTGATTTTGACAACTAATAGAAAGATAAGGAAAAGAGAAGCCATAGAAGAAAAAGGGTTTGCCTCATTGTTGTAGCTTAATTTTAAAAACACGTCAAAATCCTTACCTTTTCATTGTCCTTTCGCTAGATCCATGTGGAGTCCCAGGCTCCGGCTCATCATGCTTCGCCATGTCATGTGAGTAAAAATAATTTCACTCGTCAATGGATTCAAGGGGATTCTCAAGAGGCTCAAAAAGCCTCACTTGCACTTTTCTTTGTCAACCTTTTTTTTCATTGGACCATCACTTCTACCTATAGCAGTTGCAGGATCGACAATTTCCTCAAGCACGGGGTATAAAAACTCCTACAAATGGAAACAAATTTTTTATCAGATCATATACAAAATATAAAACTAAAAAATGGATATGAAATTGTCATAGCTAATAAAAACATGTGAAGATGCCAATTACCCAAAAATTAGTTATTGTATTTTCTAGGTCTATAATTCTTGCCCCGTCCTCTTCTGTCAGGGGTATTTTGCTAATCAAAACTAGATATTCTATGTTATCCTTCCTCAAGGCCTTCGTTACATTTGTCATTGGGTAATTTGAATAAAATATTTCATCCTCATCAATATCTTATGTGGGAGCCTTCCCACATTGACCATGCCACAGTACATTGATGGATAAAATTAATGAGATAAACTTAAACAATTGAGAAATCTAATTGTTGTAGTCATAAGTTGTTATTGTATTTAACATTTTAGTAGTGAGGCACTGCAGGTGCCTTTTCACGGTCACCTTGGATAGTTGTAAAAGGTGATTTTCGGACACGGTTACCCTGGAAAGATGTTGACACAATAAAACAATAAAAAAAAGTTATGAAATTCACCCGTAACATTAAAAAAATGAAATATTACAATAATATCATAAAAACAATAACAAAATTTCAGAAATTTAGTTGTTGTAGTCATAAGTTGTTACTGTATTTAACATTTACCTAGTGAGGCACAGTGGGTGCCTTTCCATGGTCACCCTATATAGATGTAGTGGGTGAAACTCGAACACAGTCACCCTAGACAGAAGTTGACACAATAAATCAATCAACAAAAGTTATGAAATTAACCTGTAACATTTAAAAAATGAAATATTGGAGTAAAATCGGATAAAAAATAATGAAATTTCAGAAATTTAGTTGTTGTAGTCATTAGTTGTTATTATATTTAAGATTTACCTGTTGAGTCATAGTGGGTGCCTTTGCACAGTCACCCTGGAGATATGTAGCGGGGGATTTTCTACCACGGTCACCCTGGACAGAGGTTGACACAATAAATCAATCAATAAAAGTTATGATATTGTAACGACCCTCCTTGTTACGACAACAACTCTGATAGCAGGTGCAATTTTTATTTTTTTGTTTAAGGTGTGTGCGCGCGTGTAAAGAGGTAACAAACACACTTGACTCTACGTCGCCACCCGACGACTAATAAGATGCAACAACGATGAACACAACAAGAAGACATAAGGCACATGACAAGTAACTGCAAGCATTAAACAACATAGACAAAAGGAAGAATCCATAACAGTAGATTTTACTATTTCTGCACAGGAAAGCAGAGCGTTTAATCTTAGTCCTTTGCTCCGGAGAGAGAGAAGGTCATATAGGCTCCTGGCCGACTGCTCAGGCAGAGACTAGTAATCTTTGTCAGGTGTGTTGCAAGAGTGGAAACCCTGCCTTTAAAGGGACCGAGACTCTTGATACGACACTGTATTCTTTACACGGAAATAATCACACACACAAACTTACATACTCAGGCCACAAGGAGGTGTCTACATATCGCCAGACACAAACAGACCAAGCGCATAGAAGGCATATCAACCAAGTACAACATTATTCTAAATGAACAACAACCCTCATTTACTAACTCAAAATAATCCTTGTACTCAATCAAGGGCACTACACCACATAAGTTTATCAATAACAACTAAAATTACAATGATGTTGACGTGACATGATAAACATGTTACAATACAACCATTTATTTTGCACAATAACATCCCGTATATTTTATGTGTTATCCCTACACTAACATTACAAAACCATTGCCATACAAGGGTAACACCCCTTTAATTTAAGTTATAAAAAGTTTGCAGGAATAACCTTTACATTACAAGACATTCACCCTTAATAAGGCTAGCAAGGAAATTAACAACCTTATTTCAACCCTAAAAATAAGTTCACAGAATTAATTGCAACGTTCCCCTCAACCCAATCGTATTAATTCATTGTACTCCCTTCAAGGACCTTATATTTTTCATGTTGTAAATAAAACCAACTTATTTAGCCCTGCAATGAACTGACCATATCATTCTTTTCATACCAAATTAACATTGTAAAGAGAATAACCAGGATCTTGCATTCATATCTTATCAACACTGGTATAGCATTTCTCGCCTTGTACAAGCATCACCATTACATAAACAAATGACATTGACAGTAACTTTTACCAAGAGCATTAATAATAAGAGTTACATTTTATTTATTATTGACAACAAATAAAACTACAACAACAAACCTTCCATAAACTATATTAACAAGGCATTTATATTTGCATTTTAGGTTTCCATTTAAGATATTTGCATTTTTTGTGGAAGGTGTTGAGCAGGAGCTTGTTGTTGCACCCATGAAAGTCAACCAATTGCCCAACTATATCACAAAATCTACTAGCAAGATAGTGTAATGCTCAAACTAGAAAATAGTGAACCCAATGAACAAGAAACATAATGAAACACTTAAATTTAAAGGCAGTCGACCCAATGAGAAAGAAACAGTTCTCTGCAGCACTGGAAAACTCATACAACCACCATATGGATCATGGGGGAAGAATAATACCCAGGGAAAAGAGATAGTGGACCAGTTAGTGGAGATTCGACCTAGTGAATAATTTGTGCACTCACTAGTTTCTAAAAGCACCCAAACATTAATAAATTCACTTGACAAGAATTTAAAATGTCAGGGAAAAGTGTAAAAACGCCCAACAATGAGATGACATGGTATGCGTGAAGGATAACTAGTTCAAGAAAACGAATTAAATTAACCCTAACCGAGAATGTGATATTTGGAAGTGTAAACATGACCAACAACCATTTAATTCAACCCATCTAGTATGATATCTGGAAGTGTAAACACGACCAACAATCGATTAATTCAACCCATCTAGTAATTAAGGAGTCCAGGTAAGAGCTCTAGTCGACCAACTGGAAAATCTATTTAACCAACGGAGATAGACACAGAGGTAAGGAGTAATTCTCAAACACTCAACAATCACAAGATTAAGAAACATGAGGATGCCAACGTTCTCCCATGAATTTAATTAGTTTCTAAAACAAGCAATTGGGCATTGCAAACGGATTAGGGAAAGACAAAAATTCAAGAGATACAACCATCGATTGGAAATAAACCATTGTATGGATTGTCCAAAACAAACATCCATTGGTATTCTTCAATAATTTGCATCTATAAAACGAAAATTTAACAGTAATCCACAGAGCTACATAAGACTGGACAGTAGTTTAAAAAAAAAAAAAAAAAACGAATAATTGTAATTTATAAACGAATGACAACAAATTTAAAATGAAATTACAACAACTTATAAACTCAGGGGTAAAACGAAATGCTCACGATGATGTACAGAATACTAACACTAAATAAATACGCCCACTAGCAAGGAAAGAAATGCCCACGGGATTGATTTCGCCCACAGAGGATGAATGCCAACAATAATATAAACGCCCCAGTCACAAATGGAAACACCCACAATAAAGAATCACTCCACAACAAAATGCGAAAACCCCCACAGAAAGGTAGAACACCCACGACAAGGTAAAAACACCATGGCTAAATGGGTAAAACCCCCATGACGATTTTAAATGCCCACATAAGTTTTCCCGCCCACGGAAAAATGTAAAAACACCATGGAAAGGTAAAAACACCCTTACCCAAGAAGTGAAACATGCAGGGAACTATGCCCCCACCAAATCAAAGACAAGCAATCGCAGGTCATAAGGATTTCCAGCGCAGAGATATTTTTATCTCTTCAAGAAAAAACACAGACAACCAAACACAAGGCGCAGCAGGAGATTGTACAGATCCAAGGAAGGTCACGGAAATCCATCAACAATCATTCAACCAAGCCATAACAAAATTCAGTCATGAACTAAAATCAATTTACCCATTTAAAACACATGCAGATCTAACCATATATCCAAATACCTTCTACTCTACCAGAAATAAAATCATACCATTACCTTTTAGCCCGCCGAGAAGACGTCTGAGCTCCGTGTTGCTCCTGCTCCGTGCCTCTCGCGCTCGCTGACCGTAGAGACTACACCGGTACCTCCCAACCAAACACTAGGGGTACTCTGCTTCCCCCTTATCCCCCCGAGCTGCAAAGGGGACACACACAAACCAGAGGATATTTCTAGCTTCCCAGCTCGCGTCTAAGGCTGATCTACCACTCTAATCCCAGCTGAGAAAATCCTAACTCCTCACAAGCAATCAATCCAGTCCAAATTTGGCAGCATAACGATACCTAGCATCCCATCCTCCTTTTCCCTCATCCCCCTTTCTTTTATAGAGTTTAGAGCCCCCCCTTTGCCCTAATCACATTGAATTTAAGTTTTTTTTTTGAAACCCTCTAAAAATTCTCTGTCTTACAAGTGTCACTCATCCCCCACGTTTCTCCCAAAATTAATTTCTTTAAATTTATTAAAAGGCTAATTTCCCCATTTTATTATCCCCTTTATTTTTATTTTTAAAACCAAAAAGGTAAATGCGCTAATGCATCTTTTCATTTTATTTTTAAATTCATACTTTTTATACTCCCGCTCGTTAAATAATTTTATTACTATTGGTTTAGTCTGAGTTTATGTATGATTTTTAAGGAAAATAGTTTATTCCCTTAAGCATTCAATTTATTCATTGAAGGTTATGTGTTATGTCAATCAAAACTATGGCTTTCAGTATTCGTTTATTTATGAATTAGTTTAATTTTTGAAAAACTATTGCGTTCATATGGGAGTTATGCTTTAAAAGTTTTTATAAGGTTATGTATTTGACAGAAGTCGGGTTTTCATAAAAGTTATGATTTCAATATGTTAATGAACTCTCATTGAAAGTTGTGTTTAAAGAAGGAGATGCCTTCAATGTTAATTTATTGTCAAGTTATGTTTCAATTTATGTATATTTATATTTTATGTATATTTATGTATATTTATGTATATTTATATTTTTATATTTTTAAGAAAAGTTATGTTTCAATTTGAATACAAGTTATGAGTTCATTCAAAGTTAAATGGTTGAAAAAGATTATGAAATCTTGTATCTGTTGATATATTGGTTGTATTGTTGGATGAAGTTAACGTTAATAAATCCAAGAACTAGAGCTCAAGTACGTTCTAAAAATTGTATTCTCCTAGCACTGCATTGAGGTGTGAACTCTAGCCTAAAATCTCATAATGATGTTTTGCTTAATTATTTTAATGGTTATTAGGGTTAATTTCTATTGATAATGATATTTGGGTATAGGATTAGGTCAAGATTCATTGTATCTATTTCATTTAGAATTAGGGTTAGGCTCTTTTTAGAGTTAGAGTTACGGCCTTTTTCCTTAAGGTTAAACGAAATTTTTCTCTTAGAGAAGTTTTTTTTTTTTAGACTTAGGTTTAGATTTTGAACTGGACGACAATTGTTTAGGGGAGTCATTTTAAGAATTTATTAAGGCGTTAATGTCTTAGGGCCATCTATGTTGTTCTTCATCATCATCAACATGACGTGCCCTTCAGGACGCACTACGTGCTCCAAGGGTTCCACTCGCCTCGTTCGTTTCTTTGCCCGATGTGCCCTTCAGGATGCACCACATGCTCCAAGGGTGCCACTTGATTCTTGTGTTTCTTTTGTGCGACGTGCACTTCAGGATGCACCATGTGCTCCAAGGGTGCCACTCGCCAACTGGACTGATTGACAGACATCTATAACCCCTAGAGTCAACACTCCATCAGGTGAACTTGTGGGAGACTAAGGGCTCTAAGGAATAAGTCCCCCGCCTTATTGTGCGCCCTTTGGAATCATCTTGAGCGACTATCAAAGTCTTCCCTCACGACATCGTGGATCCTCTCGAACTAGGTAATCATTAACCTACAGTTCGAGCCACGACGGGAGTGCTAGTAGGCGGTGGCAGGGTTGTTGTCCACCCCTCTCCCTCAACCTCTCTGGAAATCATGTGTGGCCCATTTACTCCATATGTGAGCTTGGTCGGCAAGCTATCATCAGCCTTCATCATCGACAATCGTGTCAGAACATGTCAACATCAAATCATCAAATCAATGAAATATCACAGTAAATAAATCAACCCAAATAGCACACTCCCTGACTCAATCCGGAGTCCAAGGGGTTCCACTGATGCCTCTGCATCCTCAAGGTCTACAACCCTGCACACTCAATAAAACTGAATCAATATCACATGTCTACATCAAATAGTAAAACATCATGTCATCTATCATAACACATCATAATCAAGTATAAATGATTTAACATCAGATAAGTCCAGATCACTTGCGATCAAGTGTCCTCAAATAATAATTTTTCTCAGTGCGCCAGAGCGGGATGTTACACACACCCCCTATTGGTCTAAACTTCATCTTGAAGTTTCTCAGTATAAATGCCAAAATAAAAGTATCATAGTATCATACGTCTATCTATCAAACAAAAATGGAAACTGTTGGTGCATATCATATGCGTCCTCCCAGGTCACCGAGTGCGGACTATAACTGTCCCACTAGACCTTGATCTGATCTACCGTTCGACGTTGTAACTGTCGAACACGATGATCTAAGATGTGGACCGGCTCAGCCATGAGTTCTCCCTCATCTGATACCTACAAGGAACTCATGCCAATCACGTGTGTAGGATCACTAATATAATGTCTCAAAACAGATACATGAAAAACATCGTGCATACGCCTCAAAGAATCTGGCAAGGCTAGTCGATAGGCCACGGGCCCCTTTCTCTCCACAATCTCGAAAGGTCCCATGAACCTAGGAGAGAGTTTATCTCCCTTTCCAAACTTGATCGGGCTCTTATGCGGTTTAACCCACAAGAAGACTCGATCGTCGACCTCGTAACTACGGTCGACTCGGTGCGCATCGACATAACTCTTCTGTCGATCATGTGCTTCTTTAATCCTTTGTCTTATGGTTTTCATTTCCTCTTGCATTTCTTGGATCGCTTCTGGTCCCACCAGGACCCTATCCTCAGTTCAATCCCAACTGAAGGGCGTCCGACACAGTTGCCCATAAAGAAACTCGAAAGGCGCCATCTTAATGGTGCTCTTGTAACTGTTGTTGTAAGCGAACTCTACTAGAGGCAAGAATTCCTCTTAATTCTTTTGTTGGTCCATCATGTACATGTGAAACATGTCTTCCAAGGTTTGGTTCATTCGTTCATTCTGTCCGTCCGTCTCTGGGTGATATGTAGTACTAAAGTTAAGTTGGGTCCCCAAAGCCTCTTGGAAACTTGTCCAAAATAGTCCAGTAAACACCGATCCTTAATCGGATATAATATTCTTAGGCATGCCATGCAGCCTCACAATCTCACTGATGAAAAATCTCGCTATGTCAGGTGCCTGATATGTCGTACGCACGGGAATAAAGTGAGCACTCTTCATTAGAGTGTCTACTACTACAAAAATCGCATCGTGTCTCCTTGCCATCAGTGGCAATCCAACAATAAAATCCATCGAAATAACTTCCCATTTCGATTCCAGAATGGCATGTGGTTGAAGTAAACCTGTCGGGTTTCTATGCTCAGCCTTTACCTACTGACACTCTAGACATATAGCCACAAAGTTGACTATGTCGGCCTTCATTCCCTTCCAGAAGAATAAGGGTTTAAGGTCTACCCTCATCTTCGTGACTCCTGGGTGAGCCATATAGACTTCTCTATGAGCCTCACTCACGATCAACCTCCTCAAATCGTCGTTTGGCGGTATGTAAATGTGACCTCTAAACCTCAATAACCCATCGCTATCAAAAGAAAATCCCTCATATCGGGGTACCATCATGGTGTTTTGTCCGATAAAATCCTTGACTTCTTTGTACCAGTCATCATCACGCTGTAAAGTGAGAATATTCTCACGTAGATTTGTTTGAAGAGGCAACATCGAAAAGATGCGTGGTCTCTGACTCAAAGCATCAGCCACTCGGTTCACTGTTCCCTTTATGTAAGTAATCTCGAAGTCGTACTCGCTAAGCAATTTCGACCAACGTCGTTGTCGCGCGTTCAGGTTGCTTTGCGTAAAAATGTGTTGTAGTCCACAATGATCAGTCCTTAATTCAAATTTTGGTCCAACAAGGTAGTGTCTCCATACCTTCAAGGCATATACGATGGCTAATAATTCCAAATCATGCGTCGCGTAGTTTTGCTCACGCCTTCTTAGTTTCCTCGAAATGTAAGCAATCACTCATCCGTCTTGCATCAAGACTGCGCCTAAACCTTCCTTGGATGCATCAGTGCATACCAAGAAGTATGCATCCATGTTAGGGACCTTTAGTATTGGTGCGGTTGTCAACAACTCTTTAAGCCTCCAAAATTCTTACGCGCATTTCTCTGTCCAAACAAACTTCTTGTTTTTCTTCTGCAATTCCGTGATCGGATTTGATATCTTCGAAAAACCCTCGACAAACCGTCGATAGTATCCCGGTAAACCCATAAAACTACGCACTTATGTGACATTTGTTGGCGTAGGACATTCCATAATAGCCTCAACCTTTTCTGGATCCACGATGATACTTTCGCCGGAGATGACATGCCCTAAGTAGTGAATCCTTGATTGATAAAAAGAGCATTTGGACAACTTCCCATACAATTTGTTCTCTTGAAGGCACTGTAGTACCAAGTGCAAGTTCTCATCATGCTCCTCCATCATCTGAGAGTAGATCAAGATGTCGTCAATGAATACTTGGACGAACTTGTCCAAGTACTCACGGAACACCCCGTTCATCAAAATCATGAATACCCCTGGGGCATTTTTCAGTCCAAACGGTAAAATAGTAAACTCGTAATGTCCAAATCTCATCTTGCAACTTTGGGGTCGACATATGATAAGTCGTTCTTGCTATCAGTTCAGTCCCTGGTTTCAAGTCTATAGTAAACTCCAATTCTCTCTCTGGCGGCATCCTAGGTAACTCCTCCGGAAATACGTCTACAAACGCCTTCACCACCGGAAGGTGTTCTAGACCTTCCGCTACTCCCTTATCGTTTAGCGCAAGGATCGCATAAATCTTGCACCCCTTGTGCATACTCTTCCGTAACTGGTTCCATCCTACGATACTCCCTAGTTTCGTCCTACAATCACACGTCTATGTCCTTCATCATTGACCAAGATCAACCGTTTCGTCTTACAGTTGAGTATCGCCTCATGCGATTCCAACCAATCCATACCAATCACGATGTCATAAGATCCTAATATTGTGATGTACAAGTTGAACCTCGTGACAAAATCTCCCAGGTTAAGGGTACATCCCGTAACCTTTCCTCCAACCCTTTGTTTGGCTCCTGAAGCCATCTCTACGAAGCTAAACTCATCCTGTTCGACTGCCTTTACCTTAATCCTTTTTAGCCTTGCACTAGAAATGAAACTCTTAGTAGCACCTGGGTCTATCAAAATACTAAGGGTCTGGTCAGCGATAGTACCTGTCGTCTCTAGCACAGTCGACTGGTGCTCTTCCTGGCGGTTATTCACCGGCTCATGAATCCGATGGGCCTTGCCCATATCTCCCACGGTAGTGGGTCCGGCTGATTCAGATGCTCTGGTCCTCTCCACAGGACAGTCACGCTGGTAGTGTGGCTCCCCACATGTCCAACACCCCTGCTTCGGCCCAGTAGTCCTGGTGCCCAAAGTAGAAGATGATTGCCAACCGGCCTGAGGCCCTGGTCTGGTCTGTTGAACAGGCCTAAACTGTTCTTTCTACGGGCGACACCGCTGCTGGTGCTATGGTCCCCGATAAGGTGTCTACTGCTGAGGTGGCGGTCATCGGGGTGTAGCAAAAGTGGATCCCCTCTGGAAGCCATGATATCCCGACATATGTCTCACTGGTGTCTGATGCTACGACGTACCAGATGAACCCTTCCCTGCTGGTCTCACTGGAGTCCTGGTCTGACCCCCGCTGATAAGCTCCTCCTCTGCTATGAGGGCCTTTTGGACAATGTCGTCCAAAGGTTTGAGGCATCAAGATCCTAACCTTCGTATGTAGGCTTCCGTTAAGGCCAAACACGAACCTGTTGACCTTGAGATTCTCTGTGTTAAGGTGCAGAGCATACCAGAGCAGCTCCATAAAACGTGCCTCGTACTCTGGCACCGTACGACCTCCCAGTCGTAATGCGTTGAACTCATTGAGCTGACGCTCAATGAATTCCTCTGAAATATACCTCTCTCGGAACCATTCCTCGAACAGTTCCCATGACACGTCTTCAACAACCATTTTCAGCTGCGGCAGGAGCGTCTTCCACCATAGAAGAGTGCTCCCCTTCAGTTGAAAGACCTCCATGCAGACCTTCATGTTAGAGGTATAATCGCAAAGTGCGAAGCACATCGCCATATTCTCCAACCATGCCTCGGCGACTGCGCCGTCTGGGGCACCAAAGAACTCGAGAAATTTAACCTTCTTGAGTTCAAGGTGAATGCTACCTGTAATGGCCAGTGCGCGCGTCGGGACCTCAGTGGGTGTCAACGCCCTGCCCTCGTCTCTGTCCAGTCTGCTAATCAGTGCCTCAGCCATGCACTGAAAATATCTCATCATCTCAACAACATTACCAACTACTATCTGCTCATGTCCGAGAACCTGATCGCCTCCCTAGGGGTTAGACCCCTCAGATGTGGATTCTATTGGAGGCGTCACGCCTCCTCCCCTAGCGCCCCATCATCTACCTCTGTGGCATCCTCTAACCATGATTACCTGCCTGCACACAATCAACTCGATCAACAATAGTATATAAAATCAGCTCATGTCAACGAAAGTCGTAGCGAATCTCAAGTCGCGGGTCGAACCTGGCTCTAATACCATATGTAACGACCCTCCTCGTTACGACAACAACTCTGATAGCAGGTGAAATTTTTTTTTTTGTTTAAGGTGTGTGCGCACGTGTAAAGAGGGAAGTGACACACTTGACTCTACGTCGCCACTTGACGACTAACAAGACGCAACCATGATGAACACAACAAGAATACATAAGGCGCACGACAAGTAACTGCAAACATTAAATGACATAGACAAAAGGAAGAATCCATAACAGTAGATTTTACTCTTTCTACACAGGAAAGCAGGGCGTTTAATCTTAGTCCTCTGCTCCGGAGAGAGAGAAGGTCAGATAGGCTCCTAGCCGACTTCTCAGGCAGAGACTACTAATCTCCATCAGGTGTGTCACAAGAGTGGAAACCCTGCCTTTAAAGGGCCTGAGACTCTTGATACGGCACTAGATTCTTTACTCGGAAATAATCACACACACAAACTTATATACTCAGGACACAAGGAGGTGTCTACATCCCGCCAGACACAAACAGACCAAGCGCATAGAAGGCATATCAACCAAGTACAACATTATTCTAAATGAAAAACAACCCTCATTTACTAACTCAAAATAATCCTTGTACTCAATCAAGGGCGCTACACCACATAAGTTTATCAATAACAACTAAAAATACAATGATGCTGACGTGACATGATAAACATGTTACAGTACAACCATTTATTTTGCACCATAACATCCCTTATATTTTATGTGTTATCCCTACACTAACATTACAAAACCATTGCCATACAAGGGTAACACCCCTTTAGTTTAAGTTATAAAAGGTTTGCAGGAATAACCTTTACATTACAAGACATTCACCCTTAATAAGGCTAGTAAGGAAATTAACACCCTTATTCCAACCCTAAAAATAAGTTCACATAATTAATTGCAACGTTCCGCTCAACCCAATCGTATTAATTCATTGTACTCCCTTCAAGGACCTTATATTTTTCATGTTGTAAATAAAACCAACTTATTTAGCCCTGCAATGAACTGACCATATCATTCTTTTCATACCAAATTAACATTGTAAAGAGAATAACTAGGATCTTGCATTCATATCTTATCAACACTGGTATAACATTTCTCGCCTTGTACAAGCATCACCATTACATAAAAAAATGACATTGACAGTAACTTTTACCAAGAGCATTAATAATAAGAGTTACATTTTATTTATTATTGACAACAAATAAAACTACAACAACAAACCTTCCATAAACTATATTAACAAGGCATTTATATTTGCATTTTAGGTTGCCATTTAAGATATTTTCATTTTTTGTGGAAGGTGTTGAGTAGGATCTTGTTGTTTCACCCAGGAAAGTCAACCAATTTCCCAACTATATCACAGAATCTACTAGCAAGATAGTGTAATGCTCAAACTAGAAAATAGTGAACCCAATGAACAAGAAACATAATGAAACGCTTAAATTTAAAGGTAGTCGACCCAATGACAAAGAAATAGTTCTCTGCAGCACTGGAAAACTCATACAACCACCATATGGATCGTGGGTGAAGAATAATACCCAAGGAAAAGAGATAGTGGACCAGTTAGTGGAGATTCGACCTAGTGAATAATTTGTGCACTCACTAGTTTCTAAAAGCACCCAAAAATTAATAAATTCACTTGACAAGACTTTAAAATGTCAGGGAAAAGTGTAAAAATGCCCAACAATGAGATGACATGGCATGTGTGAAGGATAACTAGTTCAAGAAAATGAATTAAATTAACCCTAACCGAGAATGTGATATCTGGAAGTGTAAACATGACCAACAACCATTTAATTCAACCCATCTAGTATGATATCTGGAAGTGTAAACACGACCAACAATCGATTAATTCAACCCATCTAGTAATTAAGGAGTCCAGGTAAGAGCTCTAGTCGACCAACTAGAAAATCTATTTAACCAACAGAGACAAACAAAGAGGTAAGGAGTAATTCTCAAACACTCAACAATCACAAGATTAAGAAACACGAGGATGCCAACGTTCTCCCATGAATTTAATTAGTTTCTAAAACAAGCAATTGGGCATTGCAAACGTATTAGGGAAAGACAAAAATTCAAGAGATACAACCATCGATTGGAAATAAACCATTGTATGGATGGTCCAAAACAAACATCCGTTGGTATTCTTCAATAATTTGCATCTATAAAACGACAATTTAACAGTAATCCACAGAGCTACAGAAGACTGGACATTAGTTTGTTTTTTTTTTGTTTTTTTTAAAGAATGACTGTAATTTATAAACGAATGACAACAAATTTAAAACGAAATTACAACAACTTATAAACTCAGGGGTAAAACGAAATTCTCACGGTGATGTACAGAATACCATCACTAAATAAAAATGCTCACTGGCAAGAAAAGAAACGCCCACGGGATTGATTTCACCCACAGAGGATGAATGCCAACAATAATATAAACGCCCCAATCACAAATGGAAATGCCCACAGTAAAGAATCACTCCACAACAAAATGCAAAAAACCCCACAAAAAGGTAGAACGCCCACGGCAAGGTAAAAACACCATGGCTAAATGGCTAAAACCCCCACGGCGATTTTAAACGCCCACAGAAGTTTCCCCGCCCACGGAAAAATGTAAAAACACCATGACGAGGCAAAAACACCCTTACCCAAGCAGTGAAACATGCAGGGTACCATGTCCCCACCAAATCAAAGACAAGCAATCACAGGTCATAAGGATTTCCAGCGCAGAGATAGTTTTATCTCTTCAAGCAAAAACGCAGACAACCAAACACAAGGCGCAGCGGGAGATTGTACAGATCCAAGGAAGGTCACGGAAATCCATCAACAATCATTCAGCCAAGCCATAACAAAATTCAGTCATGAACTAAAATCAGTTTACCCATTTAAAACACATGCAGATCTAACCATATATCCAAATACCTTCTACTCTACCAGAAATTAAATCATACTGTTTGCTTTTAGCCTACCGCGAAGACGTCTGAGCTCCATGCCTCTCCTGCTCTGTGCATCTCCCGCTCGCCGAGTGTAGAGACTACACTGGTACCTCCCAGCCAAACGCTAGGGGTACTCTGCTTCCCCCTTAGCCCCCCGAGCCGCAAAGGGGCCACACACAAACCAGAGGATATGCCTAGCTTCCCAGCTCTCCTCCAAGGCTGAGCTACCACTCTAATCCTAGCTAAGAAAATCCCAACTCCTCACAAGAAATTAGTCCAGTCCAAATTCGGAAGCATAACGATACCTAGCAGCCCATCCTCCTTTTCCCTCATCCCCCTTTTTTTTATAGAGTTTAGAGCCCCCCCTTTGCCCTAATCACATTTAATTTAAGTTTTTTTTTTAAACCCTCTAAAAATTCTCTGTCTTACAAGTGTCACTCATCCCCCACATTTCTCCCAAAATTATTTTCTTTAAATTTATTAAAAGGATCATTTCCCCATTTTATTATCCCCTTTCTTTCTTTTTTTAAAACCAAAAAGGTAAATGCGCTAATGCATCTTTTCATTTTATTTTTAAATTCATACTTTTTATACTCCCGCCCGTTAAATAATTTTATTACTATTGGTTCAGTCTGAGTTTATGTATGAGGTTTAAGGAAAATAGTTTAGTCCCTTAAGTATTCAATTTATTCACTGAAGGTTATGCATTTTGTCAATCAAAACTATGGCTTTCGGTATTCGTTTATTTATGAATTAGTTTAATTTTTGAAAAACTATTGTGTTCATATGGGAGTTATGCTTTAAATTTTTTTATAAGGTTATGTATTTGACAGAAGTCGAGTTTTCATAAAAGTTATTCTTTCAATATGTTAATGAACTCTCATTGAAAGTTGTGTTTAAAGAAGGAGATGCCTTCAATGAAATTTATTTTCTGAGTTAACTAAAAATGTAATTTATGTATATTTATATTTTTAAGAAAAGTTATGTGTCAATTTGAATACAAGTTATGAGTTCATTAAAAGTTAAATGGTTGAAAAAGATTATGAAATCTTGTATCCGTTGATATATTGGTTCTATAGTTGGATGAAGTTAACGTTAATAAATACAAGAACTAGGATTAGGTCAAGATTCATTGGAGCTATTTCATTTAGAATTAGGGTTATGCTCTTTTTAGAGTTAGAGTTAGGGACTTTTTCCTTAAGGTTAAACAATTTTTTTATCTTAGAGAAGTTTTTTTTTTTTTTTTAGACTTAAGTTTAGATTTTGAACTGGACGACAATTGTTTAGGGGAGTCATTTTAAGAATTTATTAAGGCGTTAATGTCTTAGGGCCATCTAGGTTGTTCTTCATCATCATCAACGCGACGTGCCCTTCAGGATGCACTATGTGCTCCAAGGGTGCCACTCGCCTCGTTCGTTTCTTTGCGTGATGTGCCCTTCAGGATGCACCACGTGCTCCAAGGGTGCCACTCGCTTCTTGTTTTTATTTTGTGCGATGTGCCCTTCAGGATGCACCATGTGCTCCAAGGGTGCCACTTGCCAACTGGATTGATTGGTTGACATCTATAACCCCTGGAGTCAACACTCCGTCAAGTGAACTTGTGGGAGACTAAGGGCTCTAAGGAATAAGGCCCCCGCCTTATTGTGCGCCCCTTAGAATCATCGTGAGCGACTATCGCAGTCTTCCCTCACGGCATCGTGGATCCTCTCGAACTAGGTAATTGTTAACCTACAGTTCGAGCCATGACGAGAGTGCTAGTAGGCGGTGGCAAGCATTATGTCCACCCCTCTCCCTCAACCTCTCTGGAAATCGTGTGTGGCCCCTTTACTCCATATGTGAGTCTGGTCGGCAAGCTATCATCAGTTTGCATCATCGACAATCGTGTCAAAACATGTCAACATTAAATCATCAAATCAATGAAATATCATAGTAAATAAATCAACCCAAATAGAACACTCACTGACTCAATTCGAAGTCCAAGGGGTTCCACTGATGCCCTGCATCCTCAAGGTCCACAACCCTGCACACTCAATACAACTGAGTCAATAGCACATGTCTACATCAAATAGTAAAACATCATGTCGTCTATCATAACACATCATAATCAAGTATAAATGTTTTAACATCAGATAAGTCCAGATCACTTGCGAGCAAGTGTCCTCAAATAATAAGTTTTATCAGTGCGCCAGAGCGGGATGTTACAAAAATTCACCTGTAACATTAAGAAAATGAACTATTGTAGTAATAACAGAAAAAAATAATGAAATTTCAGAAGTTTAGTTGTTGTAGTCATAAGTTGTTACTATATTAAACATTTACCTACTGAGTCATAGTGGGTGCCTTTCCACGGTCACCCTTGAGAGTTGTAGCGGGTGATTTTCTACCATGGTCACCCTAGACAGATGTTGACACAATAAATCAATCAATAAAAGTTATGAAATTCACCTGTGACATTAAGAAAATGAAATATTACAGTAATAACAGAAAACAAATAATGAAAATTTTGAAATTTAGTTGTTGTAGTCATAAGTTGTTACTATATTTAACATTTACCTACTGAGGCACAGTGGGTGCCTTTCCATGGTCACCTTGAAGAGATTTAGTAGGTGATTTTCTACCACGGTCACCCTGGACAGATGTTGAGACAATAAATCAATCAATAAAAGTTATGAAATTCACCTGTAACATTAAGAAAATGAAATATTGTAGAAATAACAGAAAAAAAAAAAATGAAATTTCTGAAATTTAGTTGTTGTAGTGGGTGTCTTTCCATGGTCACCTTGGATATATGTTGAGACAATAAATTAATCAACAAGAGTTATGAAAGTAATTGTAAAAAAATTATGCAGTAAAACTTTGAAATATTGCAGCGATAAATTGTAACAATGATTGATCGAAGGTTGAGTTGAATGGTATGTAAGATATTTACCCCCGTAGTCGCACCCCCTCCATCTATTTGATTTAAGTTGTAATCGATCAACAAATATTCCTTCGCGTGCCTCAAATATGCAATTCGGCTTCTTAGTTGTTTCCATTGGTCGTGTACTATTTATAAATCCCACAATGTTTCCAGTAGCTTTTGGCCTTCCATCAATATGCATAGTTTCCCCTTTATTTTGATTGTTATCTAGTAGTTGTATATAATTTGCAGGAACTCCATATATCTGCATACTTTGCGTATATCGAACCAACATCAACCAATGATTGTATTTGAATAATGGTCTGACATACTCCATCAATTCAATTACAGTTCCATAGATGACCTTTATGCGATCCATGGAAAATCACCCCAATCCATGTAAGGACGAAGGAGCAATGCGATACATCCTCCCATCGATGAAGAAATTTGTATCCACTTCAGGTAGCTCCTTAGGTTCACATCATTTCATTAGATGTTTATACCTCAAGGGAAACTCAATTTTACCTATGCTCTCAGCATCATAATTACATGACCCTCCGTTGGCAATAAAAAATTGCATGCAGGTACAAAATCTTTTCCTTACCTTTTCCAATCTAGTTGATCTAGAACCGATAGATCTAGTACAACACGTGTCACTTTCAACCTCTCTTACCATATATTAATCATCACCCAAGGAAGATAGATCCGATAGATACCTATTTGGTGGTACCTACACTCGTTAAAACAAGAAGATAAGTTATCGTGCCAATATACGTTTTTGGTACCAACATAGTTGCATAAAGTTGAAATTGGATTTAGTTGCATATAGTTGCATAAGTTGCATATAGGTTTATATCATCACCGAGGTAAGAAAATCAGGGCCTTATTCCCTAAATGAAGCTTTTTTATGCTTAATGTCCATGAAAAATGCCTCTATTTGGGAATATGTGTAGCATTAGTATGTTTTGAATAAAAAGATTGGGTTTCAAGACCTATACCATGGACAAGGGAGGAAATAAAGGGCCTTAGACCCTATATAAATATTCTTGATCTTAATGGCCATGAACAAGGCCTAAAACAACCATACATATCCTTTCTAATCGATATATGGAATTTGGGTGGGATATGGTCACCATTCACAAGTTTTGGGCATAATGTATAGCAAAGAAAATAAGGTTCTTAGGCCCTATTTGAATCTTATCAGGGCTGATATTTGTGATGAAGTCCTTAAACAACCACACAATATCTATGTAGGGTATCTTTGGAACCATTGGTACGTTTTCATAATAAGAATAGGTCTCAAGGTGTGTACCATGGGTATTAGAGGAAACAGGTACCTTAGGTCCAAAATGAAGGTTCTTCACTTCAAGGTCTATGAACTAACCATTGAATGATCATGTAAATAATGGTTAATGGATATTTGGCCTCGAGGTAATATTTGGACACCATTAGTATTTTTTCACATCACATATGGGAGTTTAGTCTTGTACCATCATCAAGGGAAGGAGAAAAGGGAATTAGGATTTAAATGAACCTTATGTGCTTAGTGACCAAGATCAAGGCCTCCAATTAGGAATAATGGCCATAATGGCCTTAGGCCCTAAAAAAGTATTCTCATCCTTAATGGCCATGAACAATACCTCAAACCACCACACATATCCTCTTTAAGTGATCTATGGACTTTAGGTGGCATACAATCACTATTCACAAGTTTTTGACATCACATATGCCACTTTGGATCTTACCCATGGTTATGGAAAGAACATAATATAATTAGGCCCAATTTCAATCTTCCCATTGATCTTTGTGATGTAGTCTTTCTACAACCACACAAGACACTTGTAGGGGATATTTCACCTCCGTGTGGGATATTTCATGCCAATAGTACATTTTTCATAATAATAAAGTATCGTGGGCTTATGTCATGGCTAGGGGAGGAAAACAAGGAACTTTGGCATAAAATAAATATTATTGAAATCAAACTCAGTGAACTAGGCCTTCAACAACCACACAGTTCCTTTTTTAGGGATTATTGGCCTCTTGGGGAGATATGGGAGCCATTAGGAGGTCTTTTGCACCACAAATGAAGTCTAAGGCGCATCACATACCATATTTGGGGGAAGAAAACAAGGGCCTTATGCTCTAAAAAAATATTTTCCGTTCCTAATGGCAAAGACTAAGTCCTTCTATTGGGAATGTATGCACCATTAATATATTATGGAAAATAAGATTTCATATCAAGAGATATACCATGGATGAGGTCGGAAAACAAGTGACCTAGGACCTGTACAAATATTCTTGATCTCAATGGTTATGAACAAATCCTTGAAGCACCACACAAACCATCTCTAACAGATCTTTGGCCTGTGGGTGGGATATGGGCACCATTCACAGGTTTTATGCATCATAGTTGGTTCTCAAGGCATCTAAGAAGGAACTTAGAGCCATTAGGATGATATAGTTGCATTCATAAGTTGCATTAGAAGGATATAGGTCACACATTCATAAGTTGCATATAGTTGCATATAGTTGCATAAGTTGCATATAGTTGCATAGTTGCATAAGTTGCATATAGTTCCATAGTGGCATAAGTTTCATTGTTGCATAAAGTTGCATGTTGCATAAAGTTGCGTAAAGTTGCATAAGTTGCATTGTTGCATAAAGTTCCATGTTGCATAAAGTTGTGTAAATTTGCATAAAGTTGCGTAAAGTGCGTAAGTTGCATTGTTGCATAAAGTTGCATGTTGAGTAAAGTTGTGTAAAGTTGCATAAAGTTGCATAAAGTTGTATTGTTGCATAAAGTTGCATGTTGCATACAATTGCGTAAAGTTTCATAAGTTCCATAAAGTTGCTTAAGTTGCATAAGTTGCATGTTGCATAGTTGCATAGTTGCATATAGTTTCATACGAAATTGTTGAAATATAGTTGCATATAGTTGCAATATAGTTTCATAAGTTGCATAACTTGCATTGTTGCATATATTTGCATATTATTAGTTGCATAAAGTTGCATATATTTGCATATAAGTTGCATAAAGTTGCATATAGTTGCATATCCCTCGACGCTCAGTGGAGAAATGGATTTGAGACCTATCAAAGAGTTCGAGTGGGGATCGATAGTTTGGAAATCCATGATCCTAGAATTTCACATATTTGGAAAGCACCTTTAGTGGCAAATTTCACATATTTGGAAATCACCTTCTATGGAAGCACACGATTAAGAACATGTGTTTCTTCCTAAGAGGTCACAAATTCAAATCCAAAGGGGACTAGGGTATGTATACCTCTGTACAGTTTCGTGGTGAAAGTTGAACATTCAATGAGGAACAATAATTGATTTGTAGGTCTAAAGGATTGTCTCAACTATTATGGAAATTCTAAGCATGGCTTGTCTCCAACCATCTTACATGGGAAGGACAATGCAAAACATTTTCTTGTATGAGACCCCTCTCTGTTCCTCGGGATATGACACATATGAGACTTTTATTGTACCATCATCAAAGGAAGGAGAAAAGGGAATTAGGATTTAAATGAACCTTATGTGCTTAATGACCAATATCAAGGCCTCAAACCACCACACAGATCTTCTTTAAGTGATATATGGACTTTAGGTGGGATACAATCACTATTCACAAGTTTTGGACATCACGTATGCCACTTTGGATCTTACCCATGGTTAGGGAAAGAACATAAGATACTTAGGCCCAATTTCAATCTTCTCGTTTATCTTTGCGATGTAGTCTTTGTATAACCACACAAGACACTTGTAGGGGATATTTCACCTTTGTGTGGGATATTTCATTCCAATAGTACATTTTTCATAATAAGAAAGTATCATGGGATTATTCCATGGCAAGGGGAGGAAAACAAGGAACTTTGGCATAAAATAAATATTATTGATATCAAAGGCACTGAACTAGGCCTTGAACAACCACATAGTTCCTTTTTTAGGGATTCTTGGCCTCTTGGGGAGATATGGGAGCCATTAGGAGGTTTGTTGCACCACAAATGAAGTCCAAGGCACATCGCATACCATATTTGGGGGAGGAAAACAATGGCCTTATGCTCTAAAAAATGTTTCTCGTGCCTAATGGAAAAGACTAAGCCCTTCTATTGGGAATGTGTGCACCATTAATATATTATGGAAAGTAAGATTTTGTATCAAGAGATATACCATGGATGAGGTAGGAAAACAAGTGACCTATGTCCTATACAAATATTCTTGATCTCAATGGTTATGAACAAATCCTTGAAGCACCACACAGACCATCTCTAAGGGTTCTTTGGCCTATGGGTGGGATATGTGCACCATTCACAAGTTTTATGCATCATAGTTGGCTCTCAAGGCCTCTAAGAAGGAACTTAGATCCATTAGGAGGATATAGTTGAATTCATAAATTGCATTAGGAGGATATAGGTCACACATTCATAAGTTGCATATAGTTGCATCCTACATGGGAAAGACAATGCAAAACAATTTCTTGCATGAGACACCTCTCTCTTCCTTAGGATATAACACATATGAGACTTTTACTTAGACCAACCCAAAATTCAAATATTCATGGGAACGTTGTAAGGATACATAGGAAAGACATTATGAGAAATATAACCACCACATTGTATAGTCATGACCTTATGAGACCCTTTTGATAGGGAAATGAAATTTTTCCTTGAGTCTCTATCTCGCTGAAGCCATCATCCTAAGATGTCATTAGCTACAACCTTCCCCATAGGAATGTGCACAAATTTTCCATGTAGAAACTCTCCCCAAAGGTGTATGGAAAGACTTGTAGATTCTACAACTCTGCCCACATGCTTGTGGGCAAAGTTTCCATTTGGAACTACATGGAAAATATGCTCACATGGTTCAAGGGGTAATTTAAACTATTGAAAGAATGAACGATGGCACTTTCAGGTGTGCAACCCTTAAACTTGTGAAGAATCTTGTTAGAATATTTCACTCCCAAACAATGTTTTCTATCAACCCTATGTAGTGTTGAATTGGAAAAAGGCATACCAACAATAAGAGAAGGATGAATTAGAAGAATAAAGAATCCCAAAGAAAACTGGGAGCAAAGAAAACAAGGCCCTTTAATTCCCTAATTAGGATCTATATATACGTAATCATGTGTTCTAGATCCATAATTAGGCCACAAATGTCCTTAATTGGGGAAAGAAATACCATGGAGTAGACAACATGTCCAACAAAGGAACTCATTTTTTCATCTGTTGAAGGTCACTTATAGGGGCTTTATAGGGATAGGATCATGAATCTCTTGAGGGCCTACCAATAAAATGGTATGTTAAAATTAGGATCCATAAGTCGTTGCATGTGTAGCTCACAACAATAAATGGCCTCCACTTAGAACAATGTCCTTGAGCATAGCATGGAAAAAATGACCTAGTAATTAGATCGTTTGTCATGACAAGTCAACATTTCACCAAGTAATTGGCCTCTTCCAAGACAAACAACTACCATGCATGACATGATAATTTTTTTGTTATTGTTTTTGCATGGACACAAACAAATGAAGCAAGAACTACGTCAAATGAAGATATGCTTTTTCCCTTTTGAAGTTCGATTTTAGGATCCTTTCAGGGACAAAGTTCTTGAAAACTACGAAGGATATATTGATCAAACACAATCGCACAATTGATATTCATAAGTTTTAATGTGTGTATATCATAGTGATTATGTGGTCTTTGCGAGGAACCACATGTTTTGGGTGAGAATGGTGAAAATCACTTTCTAGCTAAAGTTGGTCAAAGGCATGGTGGCTTAGTTTTTTTCGATGGAAATGGGAACTTGTAAAATGGGTTTTTGGAGTAATTATGGAAAAAGATATGGGTGAAAGTTTGTTCTCATTTTCCATGGATATATCCAACATAGTATGTCGCAATCCAAACAAGGGAAAAAACATTCTCTCTTAATGGATGATATTGTACCCCTTCTCTCTTTCTCTTCTCCATAAGAATGTTGGGGTTCTGCCATATGGTATTCTCATATGTTATGTTTATCAGAGTTGTGCATTCATTGTCTTGTTTATTAGTTTCTTCTTTATACGAGAACAAGTCCAACATGCCTTCATTGTTTTTTCCTTTTTCTCATCCATCCACTCTCTTCGTTTTATGTTAGTTTCCTTTGGTATATATGTTAAGCTTATTTTAGTTATTTCAGTTATTTTTAAACCATCTGTGTGTATTTTAAAAGGATGACTTAGCATTTCATCAAGCACTCTATCAAGAATTTCATAAATCATTCTATCAAGCATTTCATCAAACAATTAGCATGCACACTCAAGATATAGGAGAAAGAAGTCAAACCATTTCCTCCATCCGTGTGCACTCCTCTAGTACAAATCTGTGTGCCCTAGCGTCCTCCGATGTGCCCTCCTCCCATGCGCCTCTCCCTCCTTCTCCTCCTTGGCCTGTCCTCCTCTCCCTTCCACTCTGGATGTGTGCTCCTCTCCTCTCCAATATTAGTGCTCCTGTGTAGTGATGAGTGTGAGTTGCATCTCGAAATTTGCACGTGAGTGTAGTGGTGTGTGATTTGTATTTGGTTGGTTTTGTATGTTGTTTTTTTTTTTATTATTATTATTATTTATATATAATATATAATAATATATATAATATATATAATATATATTATATATATTATATAATCCTTAACTCATATCCCCCAGGATATCATCATGGATACATCCTTGTCACCTGACTGAGAGTAAGGGGCATTAGGAAGGATAATATAGAGATACCCCAATTGGGAATAAATAATATTGTACAGTTGTTCCTTTTGGATGGCTGCATTCTCATTTGTAGGCATAATGATGGATACATCCTTGGTGATGAGGGGAAGAAGGGATTCTAGGAACTATCAACTTGAACCTGGTATACCCTATGATCCCTATGACTCCTGAAACAATCACCCCCAGTGAACATAGCGTGAACTCAAACACACTAAACAATGAATACATTATTGTTATGAACATAGTAACATCATAATAGATTGACCCTTCTAATACACTATGAATCTCAACCCCTATATCCCTTGATCTCTTAATTCACCCTTTTTATTTATTTCAAATTATTATTATGGTGCATTTAGAAAAGTATGAGGTTAATTAATATGTCATTTATGGTCAACAATATATTTGGGAATTAGAAAAAGATGAGACGAGACGAGTCATCACGGCTAGGGCCCAAACCCTAGCCGCCTCGCTCTGGTATTCGAGTGCAGGAAGCGATCTGCAGCAGTCAAGCACCCAAGGTTCGGCACCCATTGTTTCGCCCGTGTCCCCAAGCTTCTTCATGCGGTTTGGAGTAGTAGTCTTCCAGGGAAGAGGAATGGTGTTGCAGCATATTGTCTGAGCGCTTGCTCACGATTTGGAGAAGCGGTATTGGTGTTTCAACGTATTGTTTGGTTGCAGGGATGCGTCTAAGCGACCAGGGTTTATAGGGCCGCGGATCAAATTCCACGGCAACACCTTCAGAGGGTCCCTGCGAGGCCTGAGACCGCCTACGGGTTTGCATGCAGGTGGGTACAGTGGTATTGGCTCACCATTACGATTTGATCTTGTTTCCAGGAGGTCAGCTACGATGGCCCCAGGTCTAAACGCCGAGAAGGGAAAAGATCCTTTGGAAGCATTCAAGGCGTTAGTTCGTTCGGCAGGCCCCAAACCCAAGCCTTCTCTCTCATCCAAGTTTGTTAAGAAGATGGAGGAGATCCCCTCTCTGGAGCTAACTCCAGAGCATCCTTGCTCTCTTGCCCTCCTTCTAGCAGAAACGTCCCTCATCGAAAAGTTTACGGGGTTATGGCCTAGCCCCAAAGCGGTGGAGGCATGGACGAATGACCGTTGGAAATCGCTGATAAAGGGAAACGTTTCTCTGTTTGCACTAGGGAGGGGTTTTTTTGTCTTTAGTTTCTTGAGCAAAGAGGACTGTGATCTAGTCTTCAAATCTGGGCCCTATTTCATGGGGTCGAGAGGACTGTTCTTAGCCCCCTGGACTCCTGACTTCAATCCCGAAGCCGAGATTACCGCAGCTCCAGTATGGGTTAGGCTGCCTCATCTACCCTTACATCTTTAGGGGATAGAATCTCTGGAGGACATCGGAAATAAGCTTGGGCGTTACTTGGACAAAGCAGAACCGAAAGGGGACCAGTATACCTGCGCCCGCATCTGTGTTGAGGTTAACCTCGAGAAAGGTCTTCCGGAAGCCATTAATCTCTCCCTGGGGGATTGGAGCCATATCCAAGAGCTGGACTATGAGCAGATTCCTTTCAAGTGCCTCCGGTGCCATGCTTACGGCCACTTCGCAAGAAACTGCCCCAAAGCCATTGAGGAACCAGGACCAGTCAAAGAAGATGCCTCTCAGCCCGTAGCAAACCGACGAAGGCAGTCAAAGAGAAAGGAACCACCAGACCAAGCCCCGAAGGCCACTCAGTCAAAAGAGGCAACTCTAGAAAATAAAAATGGTTTTGATGCGCTAAAGGAAGATGAAGCCCCAGAACCAGAAGAAAC
Organism: Picea engelmannii; assembly: GCA_009831015.1. Classification (NCBI taxonomy): domain Eukaryota; kingdom Viridiplantae; phylum Streptophyta; class Pinopsida; order Pinales; family Pinaceae; genus Picea; species Picea engelmannii. Next base: position 282,851 of record ML801039.1, read on the forward strand.
AACAGTCAAGGATGATCCTCCGGCAGACGAAAGCCTTCCAGAATCCTCCCCCCCAAATTCTGTAGCAGTGAGACAGATTCGGGCTCTAGATCTGAAAGCTCAAGAAGGTCGGGTTACAGCCCCCTCTAGCGGCTCTGGGGGAACTTCAGAACCTGAAGACAATTCAGTTCTGTCTCCGCCACTTACCCGAGGGCGAAAGACCAACAAAGCACGCAGAGAAAAGGAGGCGGCCTCCAACATTTCTTTAGGATCTCAGAAAAAGCTGGAACCCTACATTAAGGGGAAAACTTCAGTCCCATTGGAATAATGCTTTGCTTCTGTCTTTTGTTATGCTCACAGTTTGTGAGAATTTACTCATGTATGTAGTTTTTGTCTTATTCTCGAATTAGATCAAGGAGCAAAGGGAACTTGTCTCCCAAGACATTCACCAGAAGGTTGGAAGCACTGTCATAGGTCACCAACCTTCGTCGGATTTGTAAATTCCAGATTCTGGCTGGCCAGAATGCCGATTAATGCAACATAACCGTTTTTGTCAAAAAAAAACAATATCTTTGGCATTAAAGTATCATGTCATGGTATAAAATATTGATCACTATAACCCTCCTTGGACATAGTATACCCCCCAATATCCATGAACCTTGAATTAAATGGTCTCCCCTAACCCAATCATCCCCTCGCACAATATGAGCCAAAAAATCATGTTAACCCCTAAGGAACTATGGCAACTAACCATTAAACCACTAATATTCTATGACCACTAATAATTATGGTTCTAGACATTGTGTACCCATTGATCCTTATGAACCTTTACATGCCTAACCCTTGAAATGATCATCATGTTTCATTAAGAAACCATGAAGACATGAACCCCCTAAGAAACTATAATCCCAAACACACTAGTCCCGTATAAATGAATTAACCCCTTAAGACATGATTATCTCTAACAAACTAACCCTCTCATGCATTGCACCCTTAATACATTATTACTTTGAACACACTAACCCCCTAATAGAATTTTATCATTTATCCATTTGATCCTTGATGAAATCACCTCCTAATAATTATGATTTTGAACACAATGAATCCCTATTATATGATAACGCCCAATCAATATCAACTTGAGCATGGTATACACTTTGATCCCTATGAATCTTGAAACAATCAACCCTATTGAACATAGTGTGACCTCAAACACACTAAAAAATGAATACATTATGGATCTAAACATAGTAACATCATATTAGATTGACCCTACTAATACACTATGTCTCTTAACCCCTATAACACTTGATCTCTTAATTTTCCCTTTTTATTTATTTCAATTTTATTATAATGCATTTATAAAAGTATGAGGTTAATTAATATGTCAAATATGGTCAACAATATATTTGACATTAAATTATCATGTCATGGTATAAAATATCGATCACTATAACCCCCCTTGGACATATTATACCCCCCAATTTCTATGAACCTTGAATTAAATGGTATCCCCTAACCCAATCACCCCCTCACACATTATGACCCAAAAAATCATGTTAACCCCTAAGGAACTATTGCCACTAACCACTAATACACCAGTATGCTATGACCACTAGTTATTATGGTCCTGGACATTGTGTACCCCATAATCCCTATGAACCTAGTTGGCATGCCTAACCCTTGAAATGATCAACATGTTTCATTAAGAAACCATGAAGACATGATCCCCCTAAGAAACTATAATCCCAAACCCACTAGTTCCCTATAAATGCATTAACCCCTTAAGAGATTATTATCTCAAACAAATTAACCCTCTCACGCACTGAATCCTTAATACATTATTACTTTGAACAGAATAACCCCCTAATAGAATTTGATCATTGATCCATTTGATTTTTGATGAAATCACCTTAATTGTAATGTAGAATTTGATCATTTGATATTGTATACCTTAATGGATGATATTGTACCCACTTTATCTCTCCTAGAAGAATGCTATCAATAATCTAGAATATTTCTAGAGGATGGGGCAATACACATTAGGTAGGTGTGCAGAAGTTTTATAAATTTCACATAAATCACTTCAATATGTCTTAAGGAAGGAACTCATTACTATAGGGTTAAGTGGAAATAAAAAATACCCAACATTTGGGGCATTCTATTTCAATTATTAACAAAAGAGAAGTTTTTGGCAGAATTCATGTGAGCCTGTGCTATTGGTTTCACATTGTATTCCTTTTTTTGACCTAATTCCCCCTTTGGTTCCTCTAATTCCTCTTCTTATGCCTCTAACCCCTCTCCATATAGCGTTTTATCTCAACCCTATGTAGTTTTTAATTGGAAAAAGGAACACCAACAATAAGAGGAGGATGAAGTAGAAGAAGAAAGAATCCCAAAGAAAACTAGGAGGAAAACAAGCAAGGCCCTTTAATTCCCTAATTATGTTGTATATATACCTAATAATGTGTTGTAGATCCATAATTAGGCCACAAATGTACTTAATTAGGAAATATGGATCATTTTTAGGCCCTAAATATATAATCAATCCTTGTAACTCCAAAAATAGGCCATGTATATCCACAATTAGGGCCCATGAATCATGTATTAAGGACCGAATCCTTAGTTCTTCATTGTCAATTCATGGCTTAGGCCGCAAGGATCATTATTGTTGTGCTCAATATTTGAAGTTGGGCCTATAATCATCCTTTTAATTGCAATTCATGTGTCTCATCGTGACCAAATATCCTTAACAATGTTACGTGTACCCAGCGAAAGCATGACAAAAATGACCTATTGATCAGAGCCTTTGGCATGACTAGCCAATGTTCTATGATGTAAGTGGCCTATTTCAAAATGGGAATTTAAGATGAGTACATGGCCATAAGAAGCATGGGAAA
>ML801039.1:304380-321776 GCA_009831015.1 Picea engelmannii
ATTTATGTATCCCCCTCCCCCTCTCTCTCTCCTTGATTTATGTATCCGCACCCACCCCCCCTCCCCCTCTCTCTCTCTCTCCCTCCCTCCCTTATTTCCCCTATCTTTGTGTTTTAGTCTAGGAAATTGAGACAATCATTCAAGAGAGACTACATTGGAACACACTTCAACAAAACACACATCCCAAGAAAGAAGGATATAAATGTGGGGAAGGATATCCAACCAAGTTTCTATTCCTTCTTAATGAGTATTTATACATAGGAAGGTTCGTTGGGGAAGTTATAACCGCTCCAACTAATCCTTAGTTTCCTATATTTATTCTTTATTACACATTGCATTTACTTGGTTTACATTAGAGTTAGGCTAATATATAATTTCTAAGAATACATATGTATGATGACAATTAGGGCCTAAAATCTCCCCTCAACATCTTCCGCACACTCAAATCCTTTCTCATAACTAATGACCTATTATTCTTTGGCCTTTGTATTCAATCTAGTAGAAGCTTATGCTTATGCCTTAGAAGTGGTGGATGGCTCATCCTTGGCTCATATTTCTCCTACACACACCCTATACCCTCCAATGGAAATAAAATCAACAACCCCCTCACATTTACTTAGACTCATATTTTCAATACATCTTGAATTTTAAACTAACCCAATCGATAACCTTGACTAACTCGATTATGGGTCGACTCGATTTCGATCTATAAAATAAATTTAGAAATATCTTTCATGTAATACTTTTGGTATAGTGATAATACTCAAGACTCTATTTTTCGACCAATGACTTCATATCGAGTGATGATTATTACGCTGAAAGGCGTACACCTATTGACAATGAGCACAATCAATCACCTTTTAATCTAAAATTCTAATCTGAAGTCTAACAATTGAAGATGTTGGCATATTCTCAGTCGTCCTCCCAAATCAATGAATGTGATTTCCTCTTCATAACTTCCTTGTATTTTTTAATGCATCCATTAACATTTACCTAATCATATTAATAAATTACTGTAGCACTATATGATTGCCACATTTAAATGATTAAACTTTGGGATTATCACATTTGGATTTTCTCAACTGTAGAGGCTCATTTTCTGGTTGTGCGTTTCATTTTATGTCCGCGCCTTTCATTTTCTTGTTGTCCGCACGTTTCATTTTCTGGCTGTCTGTTGTGTTCGTGCGTTTATGGTCGAGGGTGGAAGACTATAACAGTGTGGTGAGGAAGGCTATTGCTGTAGGCTCGGGGCATATAATCAAAGGATTATTATAACCTATAGAGGGTGTTTAGGGTTCCAACCATTAACCAATGGGAGGAAGCTTTGGCATCGCCTTTTGGCTTTCATCAGCCATGGTTTTGAGTGGCTGTGCTAGTATAAACTCAGAAGATTATAAATATCTAGAACTTCCTTTTTGGCTACTCAAATGATTCTACACTTCATCAAGTCGATTGATGGTACAGTTGTCTCTAGTCGAGATACGCAACATGGTCGAATGGTGTATGCAAGTTCCCTTAATATCAACTTCTCCCTTTCCCAATTTCTGGAAATTTCAGGGCCCAACATCTTGATTATAGTTTGTCCATATTTTAATTATGCTTTAGATCAATGAATTATTTTCATACTCTGGTGGAAACTCTCTTTATTTGACACACATACAATGTAGTTTCTTAGTCGATGACCCTATCTTCATATAGACCGTTGTGTATGGACTGCAACCGCGTCTCACGTGATGCCTTGATTTAATAAACAATGAGTAGAAATGTCTTGACTATGGGAATAAGATAATAACTAATCCATCATTAAATAATGGAGAAACACCATTTCATACTCTATATTCATAGAAGAAAACGATTCTAGTGGATTTGATTCTAGGAGTACTAGAATATTAGCCAACAATTAGTTTGTGATTCTGCAATCATGGTGAATCTAAAATTCTTCCTTAAAATATCATTAGCTTTCCTCTTTGATTCGGCCTCGTCAGCTAATTCCTTCACCTCTACCTCTTCATCCAGTTTCTTGGCTTTTGCTTGATTACCTATCCTCTTGGCTTCATCGCACTCTGCCAATGTTTTAGCTTCTTCTTATTTTTTCTTTTGCAGGGATTCCTGATGTGCCACGCGCTCATGTTATATCCTAATATTTTCCTCAATCTTCCTTCTTTGATAATTTGTCTTTGCTTGGATCCTTTTCTGCTCAAATTTCTTTTATTTTTGGGTCTTCTCATGTTCTTTGGCACTTTCGACATCTTTCTCTTGCTAACACAACTTCTAGAATTTGGATAAAGTTTCCATCTTGAATTTTTCTCGTTGAAGATCAAGTTCTCGTTTTGCCGTGTCATGGGGCAGTTGATGCAAGACTTCATCGTACGAGAGTACTCCTTTAAATTTATCATCCTCAAAATAAACAACATGAATATTTGGACGAGTGACATCGAAAGACTTGACATGAATGATAGCCAGCTCATGAGGATCATGGACTTTAGGCTCACCCGAACACATGATTAACTCTTGTAAGGTCTCAGCCTCCTTCCTTGTGTGTTGAGAGTTGGAGATGGAATAAATTACAATGTGGAGAGGGAAGATTGGCCACAATATTTTACTACTAGTTTAAAAAAGTGTCGTGACATGAGACCCCATTGTTTGGTATGTTATTTCCTTCACTAGTAGTCAATCTAGGATGAAATATGGAAAGAGATGTGGGGCCCATGTGGTCCCATAAACCCTGATGAATGAATAGTTCTTGTAGAAAAACCAATCAACAACCCCTTTCATCCCATTTATAGCCTCAAAGGATATGTTGTTTCTGAGGAAGCTGAAATGAATGGAGTGCAGAGGGGAAAGAAATAAATTCTAAATCCCATAACAATGTTGTTTGAAATTTACACTCCATAATTGGGAGAAACAAACATGAATGGGGGGCTCACTTCGGTCCCAATTCCATCCCAGTTCGGGAAAATGCACCCAGGAACAAAGGACATCGATCATATAAGAAGACATATAAAAATATGAATTCTTCATACCCAGGAGATTCTTTACGTGCAGACATATGTTAAAGGCTAGGATATCCACCCAGTTGAAGAGTTGTCCCATTATAACAACAGTGTGTGCCAAAGGTAACCAATCAATTTGTAAACTTGTGTACTTTCCTTTCCTCGTATAAATGACAGAGCATGGCCACCATTAGATTGTAAGGATTTTTAAGCATGTGGGTGGTGATCAATTTTTGACGTTGCTTAAGGGTTTCATTCTCTTCCACCCACCATTGTTTCATATATTTTTGTGATCCTTTGTTGGCCTGGGAGAATATTTTTAGGAAAGGTTCATTCAATGAGAAAGTAGGAGAGGGAAGGCGATATCTGACACTAATATCCTTTGGTATAAGAGAATCTACTCACATCCCCTGCTTTCTCATGATGTTTTTAGTGGAAGCATCAAATTGCATGAGACAACAATGTGTTTCCTTGTTGTATGGGAGTAGTTGTGGCCTTGAAGCTACCCGATGAATACCTCATTTCAGGATATTATCATACACCTCTAAAACTTCATCATCTTGAGGAAACTTTGTGTAGTCAAATATCCTATAGATATATTTAAAGTCGAGGCAATGGTCCTCGCCATTATGAGGAATTGTGTCATTCACTAGAGTTTTGACTGATTGAGATGATGATTTAGGGGTTGTGACACCCTGGAAGTACACCGAGCTCCTGGATCTTTTGGGGTTCTGGCTCACCATGATGAATGACGAAATTAACATGTAATAACACATTAAAAGGAATACCATCTTATCTTAAGTATAACGGATTAGCTTTAATAATGAAAATTTGATGGAGCAATAGAAAACAAAGGCTACCGGTAAACAAGAAGTTGCATTAACAGAGAAGGTGATCTTAGTAAGCGAGGGAGTCTAGATGAAAATCAAACTTCGTGCACTATTTTTCAAAAACTTAAGGTGCAAGATGTTCTTCGAAAGGGTGTTTTTTTATAACTGGTAATGCACATCCATCTAGCATGACTATTCCATAACTCAGGTTTGTACGAGGATCTTGCTAAATCCAATCTTAAATTTTCCCGTTAATGTACATCATTTCCATAATTAAAGTTTATTAAGTAAGATAGGTCCATTGATTAAAACATCAGAGGAAGTGCTAAACCGAATCTTTGAATAAGACCGTTATTGGGGTCAAGCATTCAGAGTATGAGAGATCGTGGTTTTTTCGAACTCTGAAGGGAAAGGTATCAAAGGTATATTCCCTTATATGTGGACCAGTGGGTTGTCCTAGCGCGTTAATCAATGAATATTGATATAGAGAGAGGTGGGACCTGTCCGGGTGTTGGCATTAGGGTAAATCAGGATGAGGGAGAAACTAAAACACGAGGGGAATTTATCGACAATATATTCATTTTTTTCTTAGAAAGGAATGCTAAACTATGAGATTTATAGGATTTCGGGACTTGTATGTCCAAGGTTCAAAAGATATAGAAAATTCAGAGCTCTGACGACAACGATATTGAATAATATTTTCTCAGTTTAGGAGAAAGTGTGGGATACATGTGAGAAGGGTCAAGAGGCCATCGAAGTTTTGTTTTTGGAGTGAAATAAGATGATGCTTAAAAAGGATCCAAAAAAGGATGGAATCAAAGGTAATATTCCTTCGATACCTTATAAACACTTTTATGTCCCGAAAGCAATAAAACAACTCATTGGAGAATCGATAAAATGGGAAGTCAACAGTCCAATCTTGGGATACCACTTAGGGAGGTAGTCATTAGACATTTCATCACGAACTTTGGGGTTTTGTGAAAGAAATAGTGTAAGATACGAAGCAATCGGAGTGCGAAGATCGAAGTCTAATATAACGTGTTAAAAATGGATTCCGACGAACATGATCCTGAAAAATATTTAAGATGAGCTTACGTTGTCTTATATAAGTAATGGTGCATGTCTTGTAGCATAAAATATCAGGTCAAAAGAAAAAGGGGAAAATATTTTTTGGGGCCCCATAAAATTTTGAAAGATGGGAGTGTTGTTATGAAATGACCCACAACAAATGGCGACTTACTAGAAAGAACTAGTTATCTCTGAATTCTAAAAAGAGAAAGTGGCTTCAATTAGATAGGAACAAAATTTACCATTTTAAACTTCCATTCAACATTCAACTTAAGTACCACACATTCAATGGTCTCTATGTAATCCTTAAAGAATTTTTTTTTATCAATGATCTTCCACATAATTCAAGTGATTGTTTTTGGGAAACCACGACAAAAAACCAAGTCGACTGTTGTAGAACAAAGTGTTTTATTTACCTCTCTTTCATAACATTGGTTCACTGCGAGAAAGATTACATAGTCCCAATGAATATACCTCGGTATCATACAAGGATGGCCTCACTGCCAGCAAATGTCCATATCCCCGACGGGTTTTCTTGTACTTCCCATGATTTTTAATAGTGTTTTGAACTTCCTCATGATTAGTATTTTGAATCCACCTTTTAGATATAGAATTTAGATATTGCGACTTCAATATACGTGAAAATAAATAGAAAGTGGGGTGATTTGAGAGTCATTTTTATTTGCTAGTGTCAATCAACAAATTGTCTTCGCAGGTCCGCAAACACAAATCACTTATACATTTTAAAATTGGGAAATAATGGGCAGAGTCACTAGATTTATGTGTAAGATAATGAATTCAAGATATTTCAGAAAATTTAAAAGTAGCATCAACGAGACCTGAGAGTGGACACATAAGAGTTAATAACAGATGGAAACTGATGGAAGGCACAAAATTTAAATGTCAAAATATTTTCCTTTGGTATAGATGAACAACTTCCTCTTTTTTGTGTTTCCATTTGTTAACAGGGATAAACCTGTTTCTCTGAGTCAAAATAACAGTTGGTCTAGAGTAGAAGACAGTGGTAGGGGGTTATTGTAAACTAGAAAAGAGAAGAAAAAGGAAGGAATAAATTGAAACATCGATCATATTATTGAAAAGAAAAACTAAAAATAGAAAACTACAATTGAAAAAATAATATATACAGAGCTACATCACCATAGGTGATCAGGAGAAGTATTTCTTCAGTATTTGTCCATTGATAGGGAGTTCCTCCTCATCTCCCTGTAATGTTTTGAGCCTAAAATTCCCAAGACCTATTTTCTGGTGGATCAGATAGGGTCCTAGCCATAGTTTTTGAAACTTGGAGTGTTTTCCTTTAAGTTCATTAGCTTTGTCCCACTTGAAAACAAAATATCCTTCTTGAAAATATTTATTGCCTACATTTGATTTATCAAACCACTTTTTAACCATTTCTTGGTGTTGAGTCAAGTTCAACTTATCTTTTTCCCTTTCTTCTTCAAGTTTTAGAATCATGTTTAACCTTTCTTGCATTACTGGATAGGCTTCGTCTTGGACATATTGGGACGATTGTAAAATGGGTAGTAAATTATGGGTTGGCACTATGGCTTCTTTTACATAAACCAGGAAAAATTGGGAGTTACCAATGGATGACTTGGGACTTACTCTATCATCCCAAACAACATTATGAAGAGAAATATGCCCATTTATTTGATTATCGTTGACAATCTTCTTGAGGATTTTAATGAGGTTCTTATTAGTGGATTTTGCTAGACCATTCCCTTGTGGATAGTAATTCGTCAAATACTTAACCTTGATGTTTTTTTTAGGGAGAATTTAGCTAGCTTGAGAGAAGAAAAATACTTGGCATTATCAAAAACTAAAAACCATAGAATTCCAATGTAATATCCCCAAAAATAAATTATTATTAAAGTTTGTATGCACTTAGGAATTTATTTCCTTTTTTGGAAAATTAAAGCCATTTATGGCAATTCTGAATTTGAAATTTGATTAATTGTAATTAATTATTGTGACTGTTGGGAAAATATTTGATTTCCAAACCAACTCTTTGGCTATGACACTTGTAAGAGACAAATATTTTTATATTAATTGTTGAAGGACAAATCGAACAACCAGGTTGAAATCAGCTGACCATGACTCCATGAGTGGGGAACAAGCTTGAACTACCTCAGGGGAGAATTTTACAAGTGGAAAATGAGGAATTTGGCCATTGGAAGCCCCTAAAAATCAGGGATTTGTAAAGCTGCAAAAATTCCCAAGGGGAGGAAAAGACCTAGGCACTAGATGCTTTTGCATATACATCATATGGGAGGAGGAATGGCACTACTTAGTATGCTAGAGAAAGGATGTCAATTGTTGTTATGAACACTGTTTTGAGTGTGAGACAAGGGGAATTTATGATCTGAAAGAGGACTATAGCAAAAGAGGAGCATTGGAGTTCGCTCTCATGGATTCATGGTGAGGCTAGGGGGTGAAAAAAGTGAGTAGATTGGATCTGTTGTTCGATGGTTGGGTGGAACTTGGTTGTTCCATTTATCGTCCCAACACTTTGTTCAGATATGTATATCTACTTACTCCTTGTTGAATCATTTTATTGGTTAATAGTTGGTAGAATGAAATGAATTGTAGAATAATCCTTTATAGTTTGAATTTATTCATTGAGTAAAGTTAATAAAGCTACTATGTATGTTAGGTGTTGATGAATGTTTGAAAGTTTCTTATTCATTTGATGTACTCTTTGAACCACAATAGGAAAGAAAATATCAGTTCGATCTGTTATTGATATTAGGAATATTTTGGTATAAGTATGAATGTAGATTCAAGTATAAGCATGCATAAAGGTTTATTACAAATATTTACAGGTCAAATAACCTTAAGTACAGAACCACACCAAATTCTTCTGTATGCTTTTATAGGTTGCGATAAATCTAAACAGAACATAAGTATTACCGTGATAATCATAATCTGTACCATATATATATATATATATATATATATCACTGCCTATATAGACCTTCAAAGCTACATAAAAATATAATACACATACATATTTTGATGCTTGGACCACTTCAGATTTCAAGTAAACTTCCATTGATAAGACTATACCAAAGACATAAAAGACTACAGTTCGTTTTTACCACAATAAACCATAAACAAAGTTTCAATGTTATATAAGCTTACTATAGACACTGCTCAATATATAACAATATTCGTTGGGTTGTAGAAAAATCTATGCATTCATTTATAATAAGCTAATAAATTATCTGTATAGCTAGAGGATTTTGATCCAATTCTTTACAACAGAATACCCTGGTTAAGGACCTAGTACCAGCTGAAAACCAAAACTAAATCTTCCAAAACTAAAACACTAGAATCAGAACTCGAATACCTTTTCCGAGCAAGGCGATGTCCAGATCTGTTGACGATGAAATGTTTAGGTCCTGCAAGGATAATTGAGAGTTAGTAAATAGGATTATGAAGAATCAATGAATTAATAGAAAAAAAAATTATTTCAAGAATTAGTAAACAACGAAATTAAATATCAAAGATCAAGAAATATTCAGGAAAGAATCCACAAAAATTAATATTAAAGATTCAATACCAGGTTAATACTTAGCTTGAGGTTGACGTGGGGTGTTTCTTTCTCCATCAATGGCATTGAGAAAATTATCCACAATCTGAAGGGGAGGAGTGAATCTTGAAATAATTAATGGGTACCCTCACATTGGAAGCAGGGGTCTCATCATTAGTCTTGTAACCGAACAAAATTTAAATCAATTGCTTAGAATGAATCAAGCAGAGAGAAAACTATTAAACATGTAAGATGTGATGCATAACTAGAGATATAAAGTCTACATAGTATAAAATATGTCCCACATAATTTCCCAATTTAGACTACAGATAAGGTTGTGAGTTACTGTTCTCGTATTTATTAAAACTTACAAAATGATGATAAAACAAGTGCAGTCAAAAACAAAATTATGGACATATAAACCACTTGTTCTCTACGCTAACGAAGAGAAATTAGACAAATAACTCGCAAAAATACCTTTATTCAATGAATCTATGGAGGAGGAAATGAGACAACTTCATGCAAGGTTGGAAGAAATGGAAAAACAATAAGGAGAGCACAAGAGTCTTGTGATGTCCGTGAAGTTGAAAGTGAATATATAGAAGAAAAAAAATCTATAAGAGAACGAGAAGGAGAGGAATGATTGCTAAGAGTTGTTGTCAAGATGGGAACTAGAGAAAAGATGGTAATACCAATGTATGAAGGAAATTTGAATGTAGAATAATTTCTTGACTGGATAACTTTTTTAGACAAATATTTTGACTATAAGGAGATTGATCATGAAAATAAAGTAAAGCATGCAGTGACCAGATTGAAAGGACATGCAACTTTATGGTGGGAGAAGTTGCAAGCTGACAGAAGGAGAAATGGTAAGTCCAAGTTTAATAATTGGGATAGAATTGTATCTAATATCTATGCTAAATTCATACCAAAGTATTATCATCTAAATCTGTTCAGAAGGTTGCAGAATATGAGCTGGAAAGGTTTGTTGGTGAAGGACTATACTGAAGAATTTTATAGGTTGAATATAAGAGAAGGACAAAAGTAGAATGTTGACAAGAAATGTGTTGGGTATATTAATGGATTGAGGTATGAAATACATTATGAGATTAGTATGATAATGATGATTATTGTAGAAGATTCTTATCAGGTAGACCTGAAAGCATAAGATAAAATGTCAAGGAAGCAGAGTCGGAGAAACAAGGGGAAGATTCCTAACATAGGAAGAGGAACGACTAGAGAGAAGTTCCAAAAGTCCAGGGGAGAATATGGAGGATATAATAGTCATAAATATATAGGAGGAAGTTATAGAGGAGGATACTCTAAAGGAATGAATCATTTTCCAAGAGGTAGAGGAAGACATAGAAGAGGAGAAGTGAAGTGTTATGCTTGTGGGAAAATATGGCACGTGTATTGGGAATGTCTTGAAAGGAAGAATGAAGGAGTTATATAAGCTCACATTTCTAAGGAACAGTAGAGGAATCTGGATACAAATATGAAAGAAGGAGTTGAAGAGGGAAGATCACTCGTGATAAGGAAAGATCTCGTAAATTCGGAAAAAGAGGTACAAGAACCAGTCCATAAGAACATTTTATTGAGAATTGCTTGCAAGACCAGAGACAGAGTATCCAAGGTGATCATAGATAGTGGGAGAATGGAAACTTGGTATTTTTGGCATAAGTACAGAACCAGGGTTCAATGCTTCAACAACACACCAACAAAGCCCTAACTATCGACCATTTCAACAACACCTACAAAGAAGATGAAGTCTCACCTGAGGTAGAGGCGGGGGGGGTTGCAGGACTCAGATGTCTACAATTGAGATAGGATATAGATCTGTGATTACAACACTTAGAAAATAGATTATCCAATAAAATGCATTATTTCTTAAACCTTATTTACATCGCAGGTTAAATCCTTATTATATATTAGCGCAGTAATAATCAAGATTGGGCACATCTAATCATTTAGCACATCACATAAAATCAAATCTAGAATTCATCATACATAAGAACTAAGCATCCATATATCTATATATCATACATCAAGAATATTGCACTAAGCATATAAATACATAAACAATATGAACAACATTGCACAAAGCACATCACAATAGGATATACGTGGTTCACCCCAATGTGGGGCTACGTCCACAAACTCTTATTGTTCTTTATTAGTCTTAAAGATTTCTACATTCTTTTTCTCATGTGCACAAAGAAACAGAGCTAACTCCGCAAAGGACAGGAGATCTGCACGCACCTCGTTAGATCCTCCTTCCCCAATTAGGTCAAGGCACAAAAACTTACACAATCTGTCTACACAAAGCTGCTTACAATTAATTTCACTTAGCTTTGCAAGTATCAACACATAGTATGCACAAAAGACAACAATTGTTCTTTTCACTTAGCAATCTATACATATTATTTCATGAAGCCAATAGATCGACTTCTCGCTAAGTCCTATCTACTTATTTATACATTACAAAAATGGTCTAAAAATGGGTAAATCCATGGGCCGACATCCCATACATGTTATATAAACCCTAAAAGCCCAAAAATCCCGCAAAATGAGGTGATATACCATGATATAAGCTCCTCTTGGGTGTTCCATCTTCGACTAGCCTATTGAAGTCCCAAAAATAGTCAAATGCGACCAATTCTCTCTCAAAACTTGGTCAACGGCCAATAGGCCCCCAAAACTCACATGTGACTCATCCCGAGTCATTCAGATCTGGGAAGGGTTGCTTCAAAGGCCTCGATCTTAGCTCGAGCTGCCTCGACTTGTTGCTTCGCTAGATCCTCCTTCTCAGAGAACTCTTGAATGACTTGCTCAGTAAGAGGCCCTTCCATATGCTTTTCCACTGTCGCAACCAGTTGGTATAGCTGCAAGCCTTGTACTTACATAACCTTTCTTTGGATGGTAGTAACCTGCTACTGGACTATGTGTTGCTGCTATGACCTCTTCATCTTCTTAACGACAGTAAGTAGCTTCAATTGTGCTTGTATGGTGGACGCTTGTTGCTTTGCCTCTTGGAGGTTTTCCTCTAGTTTCCTCATCTCCATATATTCTTCAAGGCACTCACAGGTATGAACACTTCGATTAATTAATTGCTTACACTCTTAGGACAATTACCTAATTCTTCCTACTGCAGTCCTCGCAGCTTCATCCCTCTAATCACACACTTCTTGCGGAGTGCTCAACACTACTTGGATTTCTAGCTCCATTACTTTTTCTTGAAGATGTTGAATGGGATTAGTAAGCTTCCCCACTTGCATCTCAATGGAATATAGTTCCGCCTATGCCAAGCTCGACACAGAGTGAAGTGCTCTCGTTACTGCCTATCTAACCTCGGTCTGCTCTGCAAGCAACTAGTCTTTTTATTTCTGCATCTTCTCTTTGTCCTCTTCGAACTTCGCCCTAATGTCATATTTCTCTTGTTGCGCAACGTGAAGTTTCTCTAAGGCCTCCTCCATTTATTATTTTAAGGCCTCTATGGCCTCTTCCTTTTCTTCTTGGAATCAACGGAGTCGAGCCTTGGTCGTATCTGCTATTCTTCGTAATTGGGTGGGCACATCCCCCAGTTCTACACTTTTTTATGACGATGACGCAGTAGAAACTGCGCAGATCGAATGGATATCTTATTGGATGTCTTTGCGATCCTTCTCTATTCTATCATACATTGACTCCTACGTTTCTCCATGTCTCTGTAAGATGTCTTATGAAGCATCCTTTATATTTGTGATGATGATCTCGATATCATTGACTGTGAGCACATTCTGGGACTTAGGATTTTTTTCTCAAGTCTCCTTTTGTGTTGAGGATTATGCGGAGAAACCTTTCATTTCTTCGATGTCTCGGCCTCTGTAAGGGGATCCTTTGGCAATGTTACTTCAACTTTTTCTCTCTTGTCTCCTTCTTCCCCTCCTTCCTCTTGGTTTAATTTGTCTCCTCCTCCTTCTATAGGTGAGTGAGGTGCAATTTCCTTCGATGCAATGTCCTTCTCATCACTTCCTATGTCTTGTGCTTCCTCCTTCTCTTTTTTCTTCTTTTTCTTTGCGTTGCTTTGTCCATAATACTCATTTCGGGTGACCAAAGGACTTCTAATGATGTCAGGGTCAGAGAGTTCAGCATCTTCGATCGGTAGAAGGAATTTGGCTAGCCATTCATTAGTGATCTCTTCCATGTCTTCCTCAGTCAAATTATTGTAAGACTACAACTCCTCCTTGCATTCATCCCTATGCGCATTGATGTAGATGAAGTGTCGGTCTGCATGGAACTTCGCGAATGGTCTGTATTGATGCAAGGTATTCAGGGTCATTTGAGGGAAAGATTCAATGGTGTGCGTCAGTTGTATGTAGTAAGCGTGGAACACTACGTTCAATTGCCACTACTTCGCCATATCACTCGTGTACCACAAGGTGGAGAACCTTGTTTCCAATCGCTCTGATGGCTCAACTTCGGGGAAGGCTTCTCCTTCTAGTATTTTTCAGGAGACAAATTCTATTAAGATAAGTAACCAACTTAAATGAAACTCGTACCCCTAGTCCTGCACTTCACGATAGTCCTTATCCAACTCGTTGATGAGGTAACTCGCCTAGTTCATCTTGATTCCTTCGACACACTTACCTGCGAGGTTGACTACAAACCCTGTGACTTGTGTTGATCAGTTTTTTTTTACGATCTTTCCTGCTATAAGATAACAATCTAGGTGCACTCTGCCATCCTGGATGGAAGCTACCTTGTACTTCTCTACCTTGCCATGGGCTTCTTTTATACGTTGGGGGTGCAATATGTAGCCTTCCCTGGGTAGAACTAGTGAGGGTATGGTCCTTGCATTCTCAATCCAGTGATCAAGTGGATCAGTGTTGGATCCACAGTCATGCACCTATCAAGGCATATATACCTTCCATGGTAGCACTACAGGAGGATTTTAATGCAAGTGTTAACCTCCTGATGTTGGCCAAAGTGGGGATCTTCATCAGGTTCAAGATTGTCGATATCACGATCTCCTTAATCCATGGATTAGAGACTATCTTTGGCTTCTTCCCAGTCGTATTTGTTAGGTACCTATGCAGCGCGAGCATCGCATATTTCTTCGGGTCTCCAATGTTGAAGTCACTGAACTTCAAAGCTAGGATCAGTCCCAACTGGGGTCCAACTGCATGTATCCCCTTTAGGAAGTACGCAGTGATCAACGTGTATTAAAAGTCACATGGGACACTGTCATAGTTAACCGTGCTAGCCAGAGGCATGGTGTAGTCAGGCAAGACCGACGAGATTTGCTTCACGTTAGCCATATCATCGCGGTGCTTGCTTCTTTTCTTAGCAGAGCAACCATAACATCACTCCGTCGATGGGGATGCTTCCAATCCTCGAGTCGACAATTCCTGTATTCCTATAGACATGAATTTCTTAGTCATGAGGTTGACAAGTATCTCTTCCATAGACTTACCTATTGTGTTACACTCACTCGACATTCACACTTGTAATAAAATAACTCGGGTAGGAAGATGGACAATCAAGGTAATCAAATGAATGGTGAGTTCTAGACAACACAACGCAGTATGCAATCAATTCTCTATTAGCTCGGATATCTTAGTTTGCAAAAAGTGTTTCTGTCGCAACATCTAATGGGTTAAATAAGCAATGTCATAATAGATTCCTCCAATGGGTAGGAATGCCTCGATCAATATGAATCCAACCATTATGGCACGGTCTCAATGGTCCAATGGTGATCTTTCATTCCATAACTGCGTTTATATCTATTCTAGAGCATCATTTTAATGGTCGGGATGCCTCAAACGATCATATAGCTTCGTCGTGGTGAAGTCCCATTATGCACGATTCTCCTATTTCAACGAGGTTCAAGTTTTGCGAGCTTGCCTTCTGCGAAGTCTTCTCCGGAACTTCTCGCAGTTTTTCTAGTTTTTCTTTGTTCTTACTAAGATTTCTTGCCTTCTTTCCTATGATCTGAGTCTCTGGATTCCTCTTTCCATTCTTATTCTTATGTTCTTCTAGCGTAGTAACTTCGCACTGTGGATATTCTTTCAGAGGGTTAAAATGTAATACCTCTTCTCTTAATATTTTGAGGGTGGATGCACTTCTTTCCTGCATGGATAGTTTCTTTAATCTTTCTTATGTTCTTTCAACTTCAATAGCTACTTCCCTTGCCCTCTGTTGCTTCAACTTATCCTCTTGTATTAATCGCTCTATTTTAATATCTATGAAGTCCCTTAATTCTTGTTTTTTCTGTTTTGTAGACTCTTCCTCTACTTTCCTTATATTCTGATCCTTTTCAATCCAGGTATTTCCTAACAAAAGTGCAAAAGGGGAATTGTTCTCAACAAACTGAATGATTTCAAATTCTTCTTCGGTCGATTTTTCATGGGCCATCATAGCTACCTTAATAATTCTTCCACATAGGGTTATCCTATTTCCTTTAAACAATCCTATCCTTCCCAATGAAGGAACCATAGCAGGCTTTCCCAAAATTTCCCAAGTTCTTTTTGGCACGATATTCACTCGTGTTTCCTCATCCAAGAAACAGTCTATGTCGAAGTCTCCTATTCTTGTTTCTATGCACTTCTTTTCTTTCAGGATCTCTGGTAAACTAATGTCTCTATGATTATCCATTTCTTCTTTTAACTGTAATAACATAGTCTCTAATTCTCTTTTGTTTTCTAACATATCCTTAGACTTTTGAACTTCTTTATGGTTTTCTTGTCTCATGTTTATCTTTTCAACTTTATCCATAATCCTAGGGAAATCCTCAACCTCATGACCAATAGATTTACAGCAAAGACAAATATGATCGATATCAGGGCATTCCTTAACAAGATGGCCTGGTGTTCTGCAATTATAACACAGTGTCAATCCTCTCTTTCTTTTAAACAATCCCCAACCTTTCCTGTACTGCACACCGGGATCACAGTGATGGACCTGTAATCTGTAAAAATTCTTTCTAGGTTCTTGCATCCACTTGTTAGTCCAAAAATTATTTCTATGCATAGGAATAACATATCTTTCACTATCTTGATCAAATTTATTCAGATCCATTATTTCTTCTAACTGTGCCCTATTTTTCATACTAGGAAAAAATCTATCAAACATACTTAGATTCATACTTTCGAATAAAACATTTCCACTTATCTTACCTTTACCAGAGCACAGAGCTTTAAGATCTTACCTCTTTTCTTTAGATTGAGTTTCTTTATTAGAACATAGCTTCTGAGGTCAAGTAGAAAACTGTGCACTACAACAATATATCTATGCAGAAAGATTTATCTTTTCTTTAGTTCCCATCAATCATACTTTCATTTCCTGGCAACAAAACCATTTTTTGGCACAGGGGCAGACCCAGGGTTCAACGCTTCAACAACACACCAAAAAAACCCTAACTATCGACCCTTTCGCCAACACCTACAAAGCCGATGAAGTCTCGCCTGAGGTAGAGGTAGGGGGGTTGTAGGACTCAGATGTCTACAATCGAGCTGGGACACAGATCTTTGATTACAAAAATTAACATAGCACTTAGCCAATAACATGAATTAGTTATTAAACCTTATTCACATCGCAGGTTAAATCCTTATTACAGGTCAACACAGTAATAATCAAGATTTAGCACATCTAATCATTTAGCACATAGCATAAACTCATATATAACATTGATCATACATAAGCACTAAGCATCCATAGATCTATCTATCATACATCAAGAATAGTGCACTAAGAAGATAAATACATAAACAATATGAACAACATTTTACAAATCACATCAATAGAGGATATACGTGGTTCACCCCAGTGTGGGGATACATCCACCAATTGTTCTTGTTCTTTATTAGTCTTTAATCTTTCTACATTCTTCTGCTCCTGTGCACAAATCCACAGAGCCAACTCCGCAAAGGATAGGAGATTTGTGTGCAGCTCGCCAAATCCTCCTTCCCCAGTTAGGTCAAGGCACAAAGCCTTACACAATCTATCTGCACAAAGCCTCTGCCAATTACTTGCACTTAGCTCTACAATTCTCAACAATTAGTAATCACAAAATCCAACATCTATTCTTTTCACTTAGAAATCTCTACATATTCTTGCACAACGCCAACATACCGACTTTTCTCTAAGTCCTATCTAATTATTTATACATTACAAAAAGGGCCTAAACATGGGTAAACCCATGGGATGACATCCCATACCCATTACATAAACCCTAAAATCCAAAAAAACCTGCAAAACGAGGTGAGATCCCATGGTCTCAGCTCCGCATGGGTGCTCCATCTTTGACCAGCCTGTCGAAGTCCCAAAAATGGTCAAATTTGACCAATGTTCTCTCAAAACTTCGTCGAGTGCCAACAGGTATCCACAGAGATGGTGGGAAAGGTAAAGCCGGAGAGGAGAACACATATGAGTTTGTACTAGGCTTCATGGTTTCAAAAAGAACATAAAGTCATGGTATATTGACAGTGTAAAGTTGAGTTTAAAATTGGTAGTTATAAGGATGAAGATTTATGTGATGTCATACCCATGGATGTTTGTCATGTTATGTTAGGGATACCTTGGAAATATGACAAGAATTTTATACATGATGGGAGGGACAATACTTATATCCTTGAGAAAAATGGGTGTAAGCATATGTTGTTTCCATTAGAATATAAGGGAGTCAAAGAGGGGGCTAGCCCTAGTATACTTCTCTGTAGGGTTCTTGTCCACAGAGCCTTATAAAACCCCAAAAAAAATTATTTTAAGGAATGCTAACCTAACATTTGTAATACTTCATAACCATCACATAATCAATAACCAACATATATAAAATTTATTGAACTGAACATAATAAGATTACGAACAACCTTATAACACTTCATATTCCTTAAATATATAAAACAAATACATAAATTAAAATGCCTTGGTTTGATGCTAAACTCCTACTAGTCTTGTTGTCCTTCTTGCTACTGC
>ML801040.1:0-22287 GCA_009831015.1 Picea engelmannii
TTATGAGTCAAGTCACAGGTCAGCACTCCAATTTAAGCCCGAAGGCCAGCTCCCACTCCAAATGCTCCAAGTCTCATCTGACCTGCAGCCACAACACACAAGTATAAACAACGCATGTCACAAACGCCAGCTTTCAAGGATACTTGTCATATTCAGTTGCACGAATTTTGGTGATTAGGGAATTGGAAGCTCGGCGCATGCAAACATAGTTTCTTGACAGGCGGTGGTATATGATGTAATTTGTCAAAAGCACAAACTATCAGATGTTTCATTAATCACGATGGTATCCAACGTTTTCCTGCTCCCATTCTCATTCTCGTCTATGTGAGATGTGCTCAGTATTGGTCGAGGGGGCAAATCCCAAGTCTACATATCAAGCACATTCAACTCAAGCTCGAGTCTACCTATCACAGCGCAAGTCCATACAACAGCCACGAAGCCACAAGCCATTTTCATGCTATGTCTACAGGTCTCTCGGGTTTATAGCTTTGGAGGACCCACGAGCCAAGCCAAGAGTTAACATACATTCAAGCCACGAGTCAAGTCGTATGTCGACACACCAAAGCCCAACGCTTATCGCCAAGCCCATGAGGCCTTGTCTCATTTAACTCGTCAAATGGTCATAAGAGCCTTGGCGCATATAAAACATGATAAAGTTCCTAGTTGCCCGATGCATATGAGATTGTGCTCATTCATAAAATTTAAAACACAGATTTTTACTACACAGAACGCAGGAGCCCGATTTGCAGGCAGAGAAGCTATTCGGATCATCGACATTATGGAAAAAAGAGAGGACTCCATGGCAAAGGTTGAGGTAATAACTGCTGCACTACAGTGTGCAGAGGTGATGCCTGACAAACGACAGTGTGTACTCCATAAGACTCTGGATATTGCTGCACAAATAATCACAATCGTTGAAAAAGGGGAAGGGCCAGAGTTTTCAAGAATCATGTTTTTCTGTTGAGATTGAAATGACAAGAAATATGGCTGTATCACCAGATGGACTGCATTCTAGATTGCTTCTGTAGCGTTACTTCATTTTACAACTAATAGAGGACCTGTCATGCATCTAGGCGACTAAGGAAAGTGGAGTTCTGTTGTTTCTCGTAGACTGGAAATTGGTTATTCAATTTGTTTGAAAAATAATGTTTTCAAAATCCATAGCTGCAGAGATTATTTCATCTGCATACAAAGTTGAAACAGAGTGGCGCTACCTAATTTTGCTACCCAATATCTGGCAGAGAACAAGTTTGCACACAAACGCAGCATAAGGGGCGCTATGTAATTTCGCTACCTAATATTTCACATAGACAAAAGTTTGCATGCATATGCAGCACAGTGGCGCTACCTACAGGCGCTACCTTTTCTACTTGTCCAAGTTTTGAAGTGCGCTATTCAGACTACTACCTAAAGAAGCTACCAACAAACACCAGGATTCAGGAGGGCTAAGCTAACAACTTTTTGGATAGCTGATGATAGAGAAGATTGTAGAACAACAGCTGGCATCAAGAGGACAACCACATGCTTTTGAAAGACACATGGAAAAGAAGGAATTGCGCAGCAAAAGGGAATCAAATCAGTTTGAAGTTTGGTTGGATTAGTCACTAACATTTTCCTGTTTTATAGCATAGGTTGTTAATTAAGTTGTTAAATCAAATAAATGTTTAGAGATTTTCAAGGGAAGGAGGCCAACTCGTACCTCCAATTGTTGCCTCCCTTTTGTTATAATAAGATAGATCAAATGCTTTGGAGGGTTGAATGGTAGAGCTAGGTTCCCATATTGTAATTTTTTTTGACTTAGTAGACTGTTCTCTGGTTATGGACCTGAGAATTTTTGTTTAGTTGAAGTCAATTTTTCTTTATATCATTTCATTACTTTTTATGGTGAAGTGTTCATGACTGGGGGATTCACATGAGTTTGTCGTGGTTGTGTTATGATGAATGTTTGATTATAATATTGTTGTGATTTTCTTCAGTTTTCTTTAAACTTTGGATTCAAAAAGATCTTGTGTTTGGGTTTTTCTTTCTTGGGATGCTTGAAAACCTGATGTTAATAGTAGACCTTTACACCTCCCTCACTAAATCTTCTTCCTTTTCACTTTTACTTCTATTCAATGGCCGAAGTTAATCAAGACCTCATTTGCTTATGCATTCTAGCCCAGATTTCTGAATTAAAACCTTATTATTCGGAGTCTTTTTCATTTGACCTTTAAAAAAACTCATTTACATTTACAAAATCTTTAATGTTACCAAGCTCACCTGATTACAGTGTAGGGTGACTTTTGGAGTGATAACAAGTTCGACTCCTATTCTTTAAAGGAGCTCAACGACTGACTATTAACTTTCATTGGAGGGAATCAGCCTCGGCTGTCAATCATTGGATATCCCTGACGGTACTTTTGATCTTCAATATGATGGCTCTGGCAGACTTGTCATTGACTCTTGAACGGCTATCACTTATCTGCCACAGACAGCTTATAATGTTGTGAAGGAAGCGTTTATAATGTTGTGAAGGAAGCGTTGAGGTCATCGATTAATCTCCCACTGGCCGATTCCTCTGGCGTTGTCCTGGACCTATGCTTTAACCAACAGGGCACATCAAATCCAAGATTCCCTGCTACGAAATTCCATTTCAAGGGAGCAGATTACGATTTTCCCACAAATAACTACTTAATGATTGTTAACAGTGAGATTATCTGCCTTCCATATTCGGTAATGAGATTATCTGCCTTCCATATTCGGTAATGTCCAACAGCAGAATTACGAAATACTTTACGACAAGGAAAACAACGCCCTCTCCTTTCCGACAACAGCTTGCGACGCCCTCCAAGTAACCAAGCGAACAAGCAAGCAATTGCTAAAGGATACGTTACGATAATTTTCTTCTTTCTGCTCAGTATTGTCCCGAGCTTCACTCGATTGCCTGTATTTGTTTATTTTGTAAGTTTAAACTTTAAACTCGTAAGATATATATGCATGATGAAGAAGTAGTACATGGGCAATAGGTCAGTTGGTCAGTATAGAATTTAATCTCCATTTAGTTACCTAATTAAACATGTCCATCATGAAATTGGAGGGAGGAACAATTAGTGGGGAAATTCTTCCAACACATTTGCTGCAACTTCCGTTTATTCCCCTTTCGATTTGAGTCGGGCGATGGCGAATTGGAGCTGTAACTCTCACTGATTGAATGTTCTATGTAATCTTGAATTGCTTGAAGCTCAGACAAAGGGCCTTGCTTCTCTGGAAGCATTCATAAGCGGGAAGCTATGTTATCAAGCAGTATTTCCATTGCTTGTGCTGCAAAGCAGCATGCAGCCACTTAATTGTTCTCATTACGGTGTGCTCCGCGAGAAAGATTATATAGCTCCACTTGTGCATTGTTCTCATTCTGGCGTGCTGCGCGACGAAGATTATGTAGCTCCATTTCCACCTCGAATTGAAACACTCGGCCTTCATTACTGTTGATGAAGAGGAAAGGAATGGCCCAACACTGGTACCCTGTTGCTGCGTGGTGAATTGAAGACCTAGAGAATGTAGCTCCTCTTCTACCTTGAATTGAAACACTTGGCGTCCATACTGTTGATGAAGAGGAAAGGAATGACCCAACACTCCTACCCTGCTGCTGCGTGCGTGGTGAATTGAAGACCTACAGAATGAGGAGAGGAGATCCGATGTTCATGGAGGCCAAGTAAGTCACCTGGATTTCGATGGCAACGATGTTGAGTGGGAATGTTGGGTTTAAGTACAAATTAATAACGGTAATGGAAAGCTTAAAAATATTTAGTTGGAGGATGATTTTAATTACTTTCACAATTAATTTTAATATTTTTAATATTGTGTAAAAATATGGAATGTAATAAATCAAATTAAATTTTGGAATATATTATTTTTATTTTTGGAAAAAAAATGTTTTTTTTAAAAGAAATGTATGTTATTTTAATAATTTTAATATTGTGTAAAAATATGGAATGTAATTAATCAAATTAAATTTTGAAATATATATTTTTATTTTTGGAAAAAATTGTTTTTTTTTTTTTTAAATGTATGTTATTTTTAAGAGTGATATGTTGTTTTTTTTTTTCAAAATAAAATACTTATATATTTAAGGAAATAGAGGTCCTCAAGGTGTAGGACAGTCAGGTGACAGAGTGTGTTGTTAAGTCACTCAGTGTTGTAAAAGGCACCGGTTCGAAACCTATGGAAACAAAAAATCCAACCATGTTAAGGGTTGGTGTAACTCAGATTTAAAAAAATATTTAAAAAAATAGATTAATATTTAAATGATGAAATTGCTTTATTAAATTTGCACACTATAACACATAGTATACTATGTGTTATATGTATTATATTATATAACACAATATACTATGTGTTATATTATAAAGCACAATATAAAGAATGAATTATAGTTGTGTACACTTATTTTTTAAATATTTTAAAATTATAAATTCAATATTTAATCCAAAGATTTGAAGACTTTAACATAACTAGACTTTTCTTTAACATAACTAGACTTTTCTTTAACCTAACTAGACTTTTTTTTAATAGATTGTAGATATTGGTTTGTAGTAATGCAACACAAAGTTTTTTTTAAAACTTAACTAGACTTTTTTTTAATAGATTGTAGATGTTGGTTTGTAGTAATGCAACACAACGTTTTTTTTAAATGTTATTAACTTTTTTAAAAATATAATATATGTTATAAGAAAAATAAATAAAATACATTAAAATATATTTTTTTATTAAGAAAAAACCTATATGTTTGGAATAGAATATTTACTGGGATATCTATATGTATATGCAATTTAGTGTGCTATGAAATAGTGTAGCTTATTTTAAAATAATATAAAATACAACAAAAAAAACTAATGACTAGTGTATTTAAAAAATAAATATAATATATGTTATAAAAAATATATATTAAAATATATCTTTTTATTAAAAAAAAATTATATGTTTGGAATATTTAGTCTGATATTTATATGTGTATGCAATTTAGTGTGCTATGAAATAGTGTAGTTTATTTTAAAATAATGTCAATTTAATGTAGTTTGGATAGTTGTGAGGAATGGTTGTTATCCTTTCCACCCGGGTTCAATTTTCATAATGACATGAATAAAGATTATAATGATTATGTTGTAATGGCTTCGAGCCTATATGTATTAGACTTCATTTTAAACATACAATTTAATTACTCAAATTTTAGAAGAGATAATCTTTGACATTAGAAGCTTCTTATAAGGTCTAAATACCTCATTTCCTCCCCTAATCATGGTCAATGGCCCCAAACTTGTGTGGTTGTTATAGGACTCCTACATTATGCTTGAACCCAAGAGAATTCATATAGTGCATAAGGATCCTTTTTTCCTTACCTAACAATGCTTAAGGCCCCAAGACCCAATCATGGTGCACAAAAAAAATTTTTGTGCAAATTCTTGAAGAAAATCTTTGATAATGCATATAGGTTGGAGCTCCTTGCAAAGTTAGATATTTCCTGACATTTAATGATGTAGATTTTTATGAATTTCATAAAGTTATCGAAAATGTATAATATTGTGTTATAGATTGGAGAGATCAAAGTGGGAACATGAAAAATTTTAGGCAATATTTTAGATGAAGCTACATGGATTCTGAAAGCAAAGTTGGTATGGATGACTCAATAGATTGGAGATGACTCAACCACTCTAGTGCACAAGAGCACAATTTTCTTTATTGATCTGGATTCGATCATCATATTTTTTCATATATCTTGGTACTTTCTAGGTGGATAAAATTGGACGAATCGACTTGTAGGGTCATTTTAGTGGAAGGTCCCAATTTGGAAAAATGGGGTCTAGAACCTACCAGGGCCATTTTGAGTTATTAAATGGAATTTTGGGGGGTACAATGTCTAAAACCTATGCACACACCATCGATGATGTTCTACACTCCGAGACCTTTCCAGCGTGAAAACATCGCCTCAATCAGAGCTCAGATGTGAAAGTTATGCCTTCCGCAAGTTGACCTACCTTGTTAAATACCATGGTACGGGTAGATTCCACATCATCCCCCATTGCTCAAACATGTGGGGATAGCCATGTGTGTATTTTCAATAAGATTCTAGAAGGCCCAAAACCAGTAAATATTAATTGAGGGTTGAGGAAGTCAAAACCCTAACCCTAGACAACTATCACACTATGTTAAATACTAGGCCACTACGAGTAGAAAGGGTTCCATTCTTTAGCAATGTATTTGTTCCATAGTTGAGAAGAGCATCTAGCAGTGGTATTTTGAGAGCATGACATATGAGGAAAAGATTGGAGGAAAAGATTATGTAGCAGCCATACAGACCATAGTGTCAAAGGAAACTCTAGAGTGAATGCCTCTTTCTTTGTATCTTCATTTCCATAATTGAATAAAAGAGAGAAAAGCATGGCCCTCACCTTCGATATGGGTTTTCTCCCATATTGAGTTTCCTAGGATATATCTTTTGTTAATTTGTGTGTGGATGGTGTGTTCTATTGCTCATTTATTTCATTTTCATATTTCATTTATATCATACATTCAAGCAAAGCTAGTAAATAATTAATTTGGGATCTAAAGAAAATTAGTTTGCATAGTCTAAGACTTCATACTATTATAAGATCTATTGTGACGAACTATTCCAGTGGAATATCCATGGAAGTTTATAGATCATATCAGTATCAAAATAGGTTTCTTTGGGGAGTTTTTGGAAAGTTGAAATATCCAGAAATTGTCTTAAGAAGAAAATCGTAGAACCCTAGCCATGGCGAATGAATCTTCTCACAAAAACCCTGAAGATATAACGGAAGAGAGATTTGTGAGGCTGGAAGAGAAAGTTGTTGATATATCTAGATATATGGCCCTCCTCATGTAGGCTCTAGCAAGAAATTTTTATAGCCTTAATTTCCACCCTACAGGGCCAGAAGGGAATCCAACAAAAGATGAAATCCAAGACACATCTCTAGCTTAGGATTTGGGTCATTTTTTAGGGTTTCCACTGGTCATGCATGGGACAACAAACGATAATCATCACTGATCAACTATAGTGCAACTAGCAACGACCTATGCAACCTTCTAGATTCACAGAGTTTTGAAGAGGCAAGCATGGGATGAGTTGGTTCTTCAAGGAATGACCCTTGGAACTCACATCATTCGAGTATCCATTGGTCTCTAGAAGATATATAAGCTCTCCAAAGCCTCTTCCAAGGATATATATAAAGAAGGAAAGTCTTGAGCATGAAGAGGAAGAATCATTTGCAGAGTTATGTTGTCCAAATACAGAGGTGCTTCTTCATCTACAACAACCACAGTCGGATTGCCTAGTTTGGTTAAGACTCAGAGGAGGAGAAAGGAGCAAGGGGCCAAGAGAAATGCATCTACACTAAATGTATGATGGTATTGATGTATTTATTTCATTTCCATTAATAGATCATTGGTTTTCCCCTATCTACATTGTTCAATTCAATTGTATAAGATAGATCTAAACTCATGTTAAATAGATTAGGATAGATCTAGTGGATTTGATTTTCCTAACACTAGAAGAATAGTAGTTTCCTTGTGTGCATGAAGCATATATCAGGAGTTCGAACTGGATCTCAGGAGCTGGATCAACCAGATACGTGAGGACAACCATCGATTGGAAGGTATTGTCACCACCCTTCTTGGTTAAAAGGAAATAAATGCACTTAGATCTAGGTAAAATCATTTTCTCTCTAGGATCAATAGGCAGATCCTAGGGAGATATAAATTACCATACTAATGATATTTCTCAGTAACAGAACTGGTGACTCCATTGGTTCTCTAGTTTAAAATCCCTTTCCCATTAGCCTTTATTTTTTGTTTATGATATAATTTATGTCTTCCTATCTCTCTGTCATAGTTTAGATCTCTCAGATATGATATATTCAAGATAGATCTTTCTTTTCAAAAATAAACATTTCTGCATTCATGGCGTGTTTCACTATTGTTTTCATGTGACGCATTGCTTGTTGTAGTGCCTATGATCTGCGACGATCCCTGTAAATAGGGAAAATTGTAGAGTTATCAGAATTTTGAGATTAGATCTATCTTGTATGATCCCGAAGGTATTTGATTGATCTATATAGTTAATATATTCCCTCTTATTGAGTCTTATTATCACGCAATTTCCTTCAATTTCTCTTGGGAGTGTGTTTGTGTGGCTTGTTTGGATTGATTGGTTAAGTTTGTTTACTTTATATTGAACCATTAAGGTTGGGCAGTGAACCCAACATATGTCAATAGGTATGGTAGTGATTAATATTGATTGCATTTGGTTTATCCTCTTGTGATTATTATTCATAACTAGATCCATTCTTTTAGGTGAGTTTTTGGTAGAGATTTTGTATAGACATTGGAGAGTGTCAAGGGGAATCACTAACAATATCACACTATCCTTTGCTTGTTGTTTTTTAGGTTCTCTAGTTGCATATTTTTTTCTTGATTATATTAACAATCTTTTGTATTACATTGGGAAAAAAAATTGCATGCATATGATCTTTTGAAGCATTAGAACAAAAGTGCATTGGTGAAGTGTTTGGTTTGAATTCTTTTAATAATTTTGGATTTGAATTGTGTGTATGGTTGCTTGGTTTTTGAGGCTTGCATTTTGAAGTTTATAAAGAAAAGGAAAAATCATATTTCCCTCCCCTAGCTAGAATTCATTGAAGTGAACAAATTGCATTGGCATCTTTGCATTGTTTGGTTGGGTCAAGAGTCATAAACACTGCAAAATTTTCATTCATTTCCCTTTGGCATAAGCAACAACCATAAAAATAATTGTGTAATCTAAAATCTATTATACACTTTTCTTTCTTAGTGAACCAACATTAGATAGGCTTAGGGCCTTGGAATAGGATTAGAGAGTAAACTCTCCAAGGCCACCGAAACAAAACCTAGAAGTTATTAATGAGTGTAAAATCCATTGTTACAACCAGTGTGTCAGGAACCTCCTCTTACATAGGAGTCAAAAACAAGGTCACATCAGGGAAAGTAGGGATATTACCCCTCTCTTATTGTTTTGGTGTTTGTAGTATCGCTTTGATTACTACATATACGGGGGTTTCATTGGTGCCATGCCTTTGTGTGAGGTAACGCCTTCGAAGCTTTGAGCATACATACCCTACCCTTACATGTGGTCAGACCTGTGACTATTCGCTTGATCATTGATTGTGAGGTGGTAGCCTTAGTGACCATTCCTAGGTATCCAACAAAGGTGACTAGGTATCCAACAAAGGCAGATGTTCGTTAGTGGTCTCAGTTCCCTCGGAGGGTTCCCACCTTAATAAAGGGTTCTTACACCGATCAAGGTTGTCTCAAGTAGATCATCATAACTGCTCCTCATATCTTCACTAGCCAATCTTGTGGGGACTTCCTCTCCCCCAGAGGGTTCGTTTTCAGAAGGCCCCCTAATCCATTTTTTTTCTTGTTGTTATCCCAGATTTATTAGGGGTGTTCTCTTTGGTTCCAAGTCTACACTAGCCTTAGGTTGAATTGGTTTTTATTTTCACATATCATTTTCACCGTGGTTGAATTACCGCGTCAATCCTATCGATTACGAGGACTAGAGCTAATCCTGGAGGTACAACCACCTCTAAAGTGGCGTGATATAGGTGACCAAGAATTCAAAGAGTCTCATATTTGGTTTAAGGAGACTGGTTTGGTTGAAGTGGAAGTGGTCGAAGAACATCCTCCACCAAAATTTAAACCTCATTTGACGGATCCTAAGTCCCCCCTACTCGTCCAGGTAAGGGAATGTTTTAGTGCACCTTTTTCTTTGTTTATCAATCCTCACACCATGTTAGGACCAAGTGTTTCTTATAGTGTAGTTGAGTCATCAGGCCCATATGAAAGTGGGAAGGGGGTAATCCCAATGATGTCCACCTTACCATCCTTGACCACCATTAGACCTACACCATCTGTGCATTTTTCTACCCGGTCCTCGATTTGGGATATATCAGTTGTGTCTGCTTTTCCATTTGTTAGTTTACCTAGCATTCCCATGCCCATCCCATCCATATAGATGCCCACATTTCGATCCTATTTTGTTGGGGGGCCAAGACTTGGTTTCAACATGGGAGGTGGATCTCCTTCCACCTCCACCATTCCTATGAGTGGCCCAACATCATCAACTGATGGTATACTTTTTAGATGGAATGTTCCTAGTTTTTTTGGGGGTTGTCCCTAGTCCCTAGTTAGAATGAGGGTAGTAGTATGTACAAAGGATTTAACTTCCCATGGGTTAGCACACATTTCCTCGGGGGTATGTCCCTTGAGGGAAACTTTTCACAGTGGGGAGGCCTCCTGTTTATTAATATCTCTAGTTCTGGGGGATTCTTCCCGAGGACTAGTTTTGGGAACACATTTCCTTTAGGGTCTACACCTAACCCTGGGGGCAATCCCACCAGGGGCATGTTTGGTGTTGGGAGAAATCATTCTCCTGGGAGTGCCACCATCCTTGGTGGTACTCACTCTTTAGGAACACCTTAACCCTCCTACAGTACGCATGTAGGGGGGTTGCAAGGTTCATCTGAGACATCAAAGACTTCATATCCCTCCCAATATTCATTTTCTCATATTTCGTTCCCTTCCTTGCGAAATTATACTTACCTGATCTATCACATTTGACAAATCACCCTATTTCCCACAACCCTTCATGGTCGGTAATTCCTTCCAATTTACCATCAAACATGCCAAAATTCGACAGAAAGTTGGGAGAATACCCATCCACATAAATCATGATATATCATTTGTGGTGCTCATACAATTCCTTGATGCATGATAGTGTGAGGTTACATCTTTTCCAAAGATCCCTGACCAACAATTCCGCCAAGTGGTATATTGAGTTACAAGACGCTTCCTTTAAAAGTTTCAATGAATTGGCGATGGCATTTCTAGCGCATTAGTATATTCCCATTCAGTACAATATAGTAATGGATATATTGAAATCAGTGCGTCAAGATATTGCCAACCACATTTTTTATCATATACATGAGTGGCGACGAAGGCATACGATGATCAAAACCCAAATCTTAGATAATCTCTTGATGAAGTGGTTTACCAAATCCCTCCTTCCAACCATTTCCAAAGATGTAGCTATGGTTGGGGAGACTACCAAGGAGAAAGCCATTATGAATGCCCAAAAATTGGATTTGATTTACTCTCACTCGGGAACCCTTTATGGTATTATCCCACATGATCCTAGGCCATTGATAGATCCAAAGAAACCAAACCCAGGACCCCATGTTTATGGTGTGGTTGGTTTTGTTTCCCATGCCTATGTTCTCCAGTTAGCTAACCAGATGGGTCATGTGTCTATTTCAACATCCCCATCAACTTCAGGCTCTAATGCTTAAACAACAACTATCCCTACTTAGACCTGAGAGGTGAATTCAGTGTAATTCATGCAACCGAAGAATCTTGAGAAACCTAGAGGAAAGAAGAAGGAAAATAAGAAGAAAAACTCCAATATTGAGAAAGGGACTACTCCCAACAAAAAAACTCAAGGGGGGGGGGCATGAAAGAGAAGAAGAAGAGTCATTTTCCCTACACAATTTGTTGGGCGGACCACCCAACTCATTAGTGTCATCAAAAGGGTGAGGTCCATCAATTTTTGGCTTAGTATAGAGACCCCCATCATCCCATTATCCTAACTCATCCTTTTACCCCTCAACCTCAACACATGGTTGTGAAAAATATTGCCCCTCTACAAGGGGGCATGGCAGGTACCCCTCGCCATGAGGGGTCTTCGTCAAATGCCTCCATTTTCATGTGTGACCAAATGGTCAAGTTTCAAATTTGAGCCAAGAACTATGAAAATTCTAAGACAACTCTTGTTGTTCATGAATCAACATCTTCTTCCTAGCCTGGTGGCCCTCTTCAGATTGAGAATCCATCCTTTGAAACATCACTTCACCCCTAGAAGGGTGTTCTTAGATGAACAACACATAATCCAAACACATGGGACGCCCACAACTACAATATTGTGGAATACTTTTCCCAGGCACCTTGTGCCATGTCCGTGCTCGAAGTCCTCCAAATTTGCATAGCATAGTGGAAAGCCTTGTTGTCTACTATAGGTGGGGTTAATCCCTTGGAGTTGAGCTTGATAACCTTTGATTATGATCAATTTAATAATAGGATCTCCCATCAGTTCACATTCCATATCAAAGTGTGATCGGTGGGGAAACAAATCTTCCGAACCATGTTTGATGAAGGAGCCTCGACTTGCATCATGTCTATGTATTGTTGGAAGGCCCTCAGCTCTCCAAAGCTCGACACATATTCCACATTGTTGAAAGCATTTGATGGACATATGTTCCAACCCCATCAAATAATAACCACCTTACCCATCTAGTTAGGTGGTAAGACTGTGTATGTTTCTATGGAGGTTATCAATGCACCTCTTGAGTACAATTTGTTACTTGGGTGCACTTATTTATACCCGATGACTGCATTTTTCTCCTCCATCTTTAGGATCTTACGCTTCCCTCATCAAGTGAAAATTGCGACACTCAATAAACTTATTTTCTGTACCCTAGTTCTTGGATCCAATGCAGGGTCTAATGTACCCTTTTTCGGTAATACTCAACAATCTTCTTTTAGTGTGGGCATGGAGATGTTTAAAGATCCTTCACTCATGGGACTACTTCCCCTTCCCCCACCACCTTGTGCTGCGAATATTTCTCCTATAAACATGATTTCATCATTTAGCAATGGATCCCTCATGTCTGTCGATCCTTTGGTGGTACCTCACCCTGAGGATGTTGAATCTTATAGAGCATCCATGTTTCCCATCATGGTTGAGGTTGTTGATTCGAAAATCCCATCAACATCTGCTAGTACTGGTCAACAAATCTATCCTCATATGGAGTGTGATCAACCTACTCTTCCCATATGGGTTGTTGACTCTCTCATTTCACGTGACTCCATTGATTTTGGGTTGCCTTCAGAAGAGACCATATTGGAAGTCATCACTTCCATAGCCAATCCCAAGGAAGATGCAAATCATTAAGAAACCATCCTTCCTATTTTATAACCGAGGAGAGTTAGCATGTTGATTCTTGATAGGTGATTGAGGGAATTCACTGGGGCATCCAGTAGACCTCCTAGTCTTGACCCATTTCTACCTCGATTATCTTTTTCAGAACTTGCCACCGGATTCTTTTCTTCCCTTTCCATCGAAGATTTATGTTTCGTACCTCCTTCATGTCTTGATGGGAATCATCAAGGAACTTCCCTAGCTCACTAAACCACTCAACATGACTATCTTCGACCATATATATTTTTTTCTATGTGGCATGGGCCCGACATGGTGTCCCATATGATGTTGACAATGGCTCATGAGTTCATTAGTGACGATCAATATCCTTGGCTTGAGCTTAGAGAAGGACTCTACTTTCCATATGTTCTCCAAATGAATAGTTCCTTGTACATAGGTTTGTGGTGTGAGTACTTTCTATTTTGCATATATCATATCCAAAAAATCCAAAAATATTTTATTTTTTAAGATTTTTCTATGCATTTTGACCCCTAAAATCTAGTTTACATGTGTTGATAGGATTATGGGAATTTTTTTTGCAAAGATTGTGACTTCCAACAAACTTGAGGTGCATATTATTGAACTGAAATATAGATATAGGTTTTTTCCTTCTTCCATGATTTCCATTATTAACCGTCCATTTTGTCATCACTATGTCTTAGGTTCAATCTCATTAGGTTGCAACATTAACCACTCCATTTTTCACATTGTATCTTGTTCAGTAGTGCCTACCCTCCATGGGTTCCCTAGTTAGCACTTGAATCTCCATTCAATTCCCATACTGTGATTTCCCATAAGCATGAGAGCCACCCCATAGCCCCGCCATGACTTGACGTTGAGACTCATTTTCCTATCTTCATCTATATTATGGCCATATCCCTAGGGGTTCCTATATTTTATTTCTTACTGGTCACCTATGCATTTGTTGCTTGCTTTATACCTCTTTCTTTTGTGATATTGTTTTACCATATCTTGCTTACCGCTATTGCTATTGGAATACTGAGAGGGGGCGGTGAATCAATATTCTGAATTTTTTACCACTTTTAACCAGAATATGCAAATGTCAATTCATCAACATTTTATCACTTATGATTTCATTTAACATTTCATGAACATATAACCATAAACAATACTATTCAACAATGTATCACATCATACATAGTGCACAAGAAATTTTTACATGGCAACCCAAATGGGAGAAAACCAGGGAATTATTTCATATATTTAAGAAGATTACATTCATAGGAAGCACCAAATGGAAGGAGGATCCAACCCCCTGTTTACAGGATCCAACCTGAAGGAAACTACAACTCCCTGAATTCTCCAACTCCAACTTGAAGGAGGCCACGACCCCCTGATTTACAGGCTCCAACCTGAAGGAAGCTCCAACTCCTTGTATTCTCCAGCTCAAACCAGAAGGAGGCTACAAACCCCTTTCCTTACCCCTTCCTTCCTCCATGAAATATAAATGGAGACTCAACCTGTCACTATTACCGTCACTCTCATCATCACTGTTACTATCTCTATCACTGTCATTGTCACTTTCACTATCTCTCTTAGTGTCACTGTCATTGTCTCTTTCTCTCTCACTGTCATTATCGTTGTTGTTGTCTCTGTCATTGATACTGATATCTCATCAACAACATAATCAACAAAAAAACATATCCACTCATACAAATCATATGCCAAGATCACTAAGAGCATCACTCATACATATGCCCAACATCACCAACATATGCCTCAAACCATATGCGAAAAATGTGCCTCAAGCAAGTGCCATATCATCCAAAATAAACCATAAGCCATGTACCAAAAATATACCTCAAATGATATTCCCAAACTATCCAATATATTCCTTAAGCATATACCATAACATCAAGATATAACCCTAAAAAATTATGGCTTCCGCTATCAACAATAAAATGCAACGAGGTCCCCTTCACCCACATATGTGAACGAAAGAGGTGCTCCCCTTCTTTAGGATCTGCTAGTTCTTCTGGTTTAATTGTTAAGTTCATGACAATAGCAGTGGGGTCTACATCGATGATCTATCTTTTTCTAGTGTTTTATGAATCAGATTTTGAATCTGAGTTCAGAACTTTCTCTTTGATCTCGACCACCAATGACTGTTTTGAGCAACATTCATCAGTGTTGTGGTAGGGGATTTTGTGGAAATCGCACCATTTTCCAGTGTCCTTCTTCGTATTTCCGTTACCCTTCTTTTCCTGTGGCTTGGACAGGTTTTCTAAAGGCTGGTTTTTAGGGCCATCTTTACCATACTTTGGTTGTTGCGTATTTGCAGATCCAAACTCCTGCTTGTTCTGGTGCTTAAATTTCTACTCGATTTTAAGGACATGTCGATAAGCAACACCCAATGATGGGATGTCCAGAAAATCCATTTCAGTTTGGATGTATTTGTGTAGAGCTCCACAATATTTCAGAACCAAATGTCACTCGGAGTCTTTGATACCTAGATTGGTGTGCAAGGTATGGAAGGTATTGATGAAATTTGGCACTTCTTGGCCCCTCTCTTGATGCAATCTGGTCCATCTCATGTATTTGTCTTCATAGTTGCCAACAAGGTAATATTTTTCCTTCACCGCATCCACAAAAAAATCCCAAGTTGGATCGACCTCATATATTCCAGACTTCTCTGTGGAAATTTACTCCCAGTAAGTTTCCAACCAATTTTTTACATGGGTTAGATCCTTAAGGAGTGTGGAGATGATCGTTTCCCTGTCAGAAAAATTGTGAACAAAGAAATAACCTTCTAGTAGATTTAACCATTTGTCTAAGGAATCTGCATCTATCTCACCTTCAAATATGAGAATATCAAAATTAAATTGTACCTTAAAATGAGAGGTTCTTCCAAAGTGGCCTCTTGATGAATATGCATTTGTTTTTATCGACAGGCGTTGAAGGATGTGGTAAAAATTCTCCATCATTTTGTCCCTCTATCGCGTGAGAGCTTGCTCAAGCAAAAAATTAATAGAATCGTCTGCTCTTTCGTTTTTCCTTTCTTCTGTCATTGAGATTTTCTTGGGTGTGCAAGAGAAATTGTCCTCAAGAGAGACAAGATCGAGACCCAACTTGCCATACTCAGACCTCGTCGGGGACATGCATTGAAAAAATGATCAAGAGCAGCCTGCTATGATACCACTGATCCAGATTATTTTCGGCACGAAATGTGAGCAGAGATATAATAAAGAAATGTTCAGAGATATATCAGATATCCAATAATACAACAAATATTTATCAGATATATAACCATAAACATAGAGATACATTAATACACAATTTCTATAAATGAGAGAAATGTACAAAAATGTAGAAATACATAGTGAAAGACTCGCTAGAATGGTGGCAACTTATCTCTGAGAAGAGATGTGATGGCTACTCACATTCACCAGAAGATGTATGTTACAATGAGGCTCCAAAGGAATTTTTTAACATAAATAAAATCCAAAACCTTAACCCTGGAAGATGAAAATCCAACAGTTTTGTGGACCACATTTTGGGTAAATTGGTGTATCAACTTCCCGTGGGCGTAACTTTGGCATACAATCTCAGTTTTGGGTGCACGATAGTTTGTTGGAAAGGTATCATTAGGGAGATTCATTTTGGGGGCTCAAAAAAATCCTATGCTAACATGTAGGCGCTCGATCCTGAAAAAAAACTTCATTTAGGCCCTAAAAATGGCCCCGAAAGTTTATGAACCGAAAACCTGCTAAAAATAGTAAATTGCCAGAAGACTATTTTGAGCCAGTTGGAATAGGTGGGTGGCCACCGATATCCACCTCGATCAATATATATGACACATGTCATTTTTTTATTGGTCCAAATCGGCCCTTGAAAATTCCATTTCTAGGTGACACGTGTCATTTTTTTATTGGTCCAAATCGACCCCTGAAAAGTCCATTTCTAAGTGACACATGGCACGTTGTCGTTTTACCATGTCACCTTGCTAATGTTAGCATGAAATCATCCTTCCATTTGTGTGGTCAAGACATGTGTCACCCTTGCAGTGGTGACACGTGTCACCTTTGACTTTGACTTTTTCCCTTGTTTGACTTG
Source organism: Picea engelmannii (assembly GCA_009831015.1). Taxonomy (NCBI): domain Eukaryota; kingdom Viridiplantae; phylum Streptophyta; class Pinopsida; order Pinales; family Pinaceae; genus Picea; species Picea engelmannii. The sequence continues at coordinate 17,138 of ML801040.1, forward strand.
AAATTTGACTAGCTATAACTTTTGCATACGAACTCCGTTTGAGGCGATTTTTGAACCGTTGGAAATTTATCATCGAGATATACAAAATGATTCGATTATAAAGAACATTTGAGATGGTCAAATTTTAAGCATTTATGGATCCTCCTAGACCTCTATGAGTGTTCTGGATCCTCTTGGACCTTCTGTGAGCATTCTAGATCCTCCTGGATCAACGAGTATAATAAAATAGTTGAACAAGGATGATCGAAAAGGGAGTCCATAAACAATAATCACCACTATTATGATGTAGACAAACAATTATAATGTAGACAAAGCTTCGCTTGAGAGCACGATTGAGCAATCAATGGAGAAAGCACCACCATAGTTGCATCCTGGTATATTGTGAGTGAACTTGTCCACTTGGAATCCCAAGAAGCCTGAGCCCATAAAGGATGAAGAAGTGGGTTTGTCAATATAACACCCCATTGCTTCTTTAATTCCACATTTCCTAATCACCAATTTGATTGAATTCAAGCACTCTAATGTCATAAAATCGTAAGAAAAAGGAAAAAGGCTTGAACAATTGAGTGACTATGAAATAAAATTAAAGCATGACATAGATAGGCGAGGATCTAAAACTAATAGCACTGACAATCTATTGTTGATGCAGACAAACTCAGATTCATGACAAGTCGTATGGCCTTCTTTGGAGGCCCCAAAATGGGAGCATGGGAAGAATTAACCTTGCAAAGCAAAGGCCTTGTATTTATAGCAGACACACTTCCACCATACATTGATGCCATGCACATGGTCATGAGTAATATTTCACATAATTGATAATATAGAGAATCAAAGATCTCTAAAGGACTTGAAAACTTGATAACAATTGTGTCTAGGGAAGAGGATAGGAAAGTTGTGAGTTCAACAAAGTATATCTTTAACACATAGTCGATTAAAATACTAAGAGAAATATGTATCATAGTATAAGAAGAAGGAATATAATTCAAACCAACATGAACATTAATCTCATCTCAGGTCCAAAAAAATACATTAAATATGGTTCTTGGCATTATGAATGTCGAGTATTTGGTAACCCTGTGAACTGGTAGCATCCTAGGATGAGGAGTTATTTCACACAGCCACTACCCTAATAATTTTTTTTGTTGCTTCCTGTAGAATCAGAGCCCCCGAAATATCTACAAAGGCCTAGCGTAAACTAGTTCTCTCTCTCTCTCTCTGCTCCCATGTGATTGTGGATCATGATCACAGGTCAAGTAACCATGGCACCTCTCAATAATTCATGACTCGGTGCTACAGAGATGTGGAATCATTCGACTCTGCAACCGTCGAACCCCAACAAGGCTAGCAACTGGTCAATAGGGACAAATCCCAACAGGGTTAGCGAATGGCCAATAGGAACGGGCCCTGTCGCGCGATTGAGTGGAGTACAGGTGGCAATAGGGAAGCACGACACGGTGGGCGACATGACAGGAGACGGGTCACACTTCACATGCCACACCATTTCGGACCCCCCCTCCCCCCCAATTAAAGGAAGAATGGCAAGGGGGGTCCGGAATTCGCCTGAGCATCGTTGATCAAGGTGAATTAATCCCGACCATTCAAGAGTTGCGTGTTCGATTTTGGACCCCCCCCCCCCTAAAGGTAGAATGGCAGGGGGGCTCCGGAATGAAGCCTCATCCGTCGTTCTGGGCGGGTGGACTCTGGTCGTCCAGATCTACTCGCTACTTACTCTAATGTGAATTCGTGCCCCAGCTTAAAACCGACATCTCTTCCTCATATCTAACGATCGTATAGACCTTGAGATCCTTCGAAAGAATCTCGTCCGTTCATTGGGACTTATCATCACGAGAGTCCAACCTCTCGACCACGGAGCTTCCGAATTATTGATCCCCAGTTTCCCGATGTGGTTAATCTCTTGACACGTAGCCTCCTTAAATCGGACGGTCCACAACTGATTCGGAGTTTCCACCATGGAACGTCCCGATCTCTCGTCACCAGGACTTCCGAATTCACGATTTTCGTTTTCCCAAAATGGCTAATCTCGCGACAAGTAGCCTCCTTAAATCAGATGATCCATGATTGCTTCAGGGTTTCCACCATAGAAAGTCTCGATCTCTCGTCACCAGGACTTCTGAATTCGCGATTCCCGTTTTCCCGAAACGGGTAATCTCGTGACACATAGCCTCCTTAAATCGGACGGTCCATGACTGCTTCGGGGTTTTTTCCCTTATTCACTAGGGGTTTGACCCTCGGATATCTCCTGACAGATCCAACGGCTATCAAGTTTTCCAACCGAGATCTGACGGCTCAGACCGGTTCCTAACTTGTGCATTCTCCCACGACTCCCTGGACATGGAAAAATCAACGGTCCAGATGTTCTTATAGACCTTGGGGATCTACGATCTCGATCTCTTCGCTACCCACGAAGACACAGAAAGACAAAGTGGTAAGGCCTTAACATCCTACTTTCTCCTACCAATCTAACGGTCATGGGTGACCACAGGTTTCCCGATGGGATCTTGTCCGTCGATCAACACCTATTCCAGGTTAAGGCACTTAACACTCCAATTTCTCCTTCCGATCTAACAATCGTGAGTGACCACTGATCTCTCAATGGGATTTCGTCCGTCGATTTGATACTTATGAGGGATTTCTTAAGGCCTTGTGCCTTCACGTCCTTTCTGCAGGTTCTTAATGGCCGTTTGAGAAGGGTATCTCTATGGGGAAGTTTACCCAGGGTACTATCTGAGGCAGATAAGGGTATCGCTCTCCCGAGAACCAGACGTGAAGTCTAAATTAGATCAATATGCATATAAATAACAACTTATGAAATAAGAAGCCATACGAAGTCTTTCCATTATAAACATACAACTACCAGTGCTGATCAAAATATCATACAGACATTCTTATAATGAAGTCATTCACCATTTCACAGCTTATGATCATAGATGGCAGCATACATATATTTCAAGATGTCAAAGGCAAAACACTTATCAGAAAGTAACACCAGGGGCTTATGCAACTGCTGAGAGGGGTGCTCATTTCCACCCAACCGTAGGCTCAACGACTCCCAACGGGTTTACCACTAGCCACCACTGAGTTGAGACCATGATGCTGTGAGACTGCGCCTCTGTTTTTCCAGTGACCAGGAGTGAAGGTTCCTCTCCTTCCTCTCTGCTATCACTCACTCTGCATATCGCCAGAGTTCTCCCCTCGCGTTTTCCCCCAAATGCTTCTCCCCCACACCTTATCCTCTTGCGAGGTTGTGTGTGGCGCGATTTCCCTCACGCTGGTCAGGTCTGACAGCTCTATGGAAACAGGGTGTTACAATTCCCTCCCCCTTAAAGGAACATCGTCCTCGATGTTCTTATCTTTTAACATGAATTGCATGTACACAAGTAAACAAAATCGGATATACCTGTCTCATGGCATCCTCCATTTCCCATGTAGCCTCATCTGGGCCAAAATGTCTCCACTACACGTTTACCTGTGCAATGGTTCGGTTTCGGAGCGGGGTTTCCTTTCTGTCCAATATGCATTGGGGTTCTGGTAGAAATTCTCCCTCCGGTTCCACCTGGATCACAGACCAGTCAATTATATGAATAGCATCATGTATATATTTCTTCAATAATGAAACATGGAAAACATTATGTGCTTTTACTGTGGGAGGAAGTGCTAGCCGATAGGCTACAGGTCCCACTCTATCTAGAACCTCAAAGGGTCCACAATACCAGGGTGCCAACTGTTACCCATGATTTTGGTCGTCATGATGATGTATTGATAATGGTGTACTCAGGCTCTTCATTAGAACTTTCTCCTGAGAAAAGTTACTTTCATCTCTTTCCAGAAATCACATTTTGGAGGAAGGTTCGCAGGTTGCTAATACATTTGCTTGCGAGAATGTATGATTCTCGCAGGCTGCCTTAAGCCAGGGTGTGAGAAGTTCGCATTGTTTGTAACTACTAGGGTGCGAACACTTTCTAAAAACAAGGAAAAAGATGAATTCTCGAAGCTTCTAGAAGGGAATCTTCTAGAAGGATGAAATGGCATTCGAATGATTATCTAAGTACTGGATTTCCTGATATTTTGGGATCATTCTTATCCAAGTAATCAATTCATTATCTCCTATATATTGAGTGAATTCTCATGGAAAAGGTTAAGAAAAGAGAAGCAAACAAGGTTAAGTGAGACATTGGAGAATTAGTGAAAGATTGTGTGAAGGACTGAAGCTATAGCAGCTAGAGAACTCCAGCAAGTTTATCAAAGGTGGTTAATCTTCTTCATGCAAGTGAGCAAGTGTGTGTGTCAGAGCTAAGAGCCATCGAAAGGAAGTTTGCAACATCAAGGCTCAGGTTGTAATCTTTACATTCCATCAATATGATACAATAATATGTCCCTTTCCCATAAAGCTAGTTCCACTTTATTGTATAACTCCTTGATCATATACATAGATTGTCTGTTGAATAGGTTGTGCTTTCTTCACTTCGGTTGGTTTGTATTGTTTTGGTTTTGACTGTACAAGAAAATAGGAGTGAAGTGGGAATAGCAAAGACCAAAGGAAGCGATCATAAGGTATGCTCATGATTCTTTCCTCCTAGTTCATTCAATAGTCAAAATCTAGGGAAAGAGTATTATTCTGTCTTGCTTTGTTCTAGATCTAGGTGGATCTAGGGAGATCAGTTTCTGTCCACACTTACGGATTTATCCAATAACACCAACTTGGCACAAGCTCCCATTTTCAGGAAACTCCTTCTGGGCTTAATTCTGAGATATACATGCTCTCCCATTTTGAACTCTCTTGGAGTTCTCTTTTGGTTAGCATAACTTTTTTGTCAGTTCTGAGCGACCTTTCGATTTTGTTTTATCTGAGTCACTTGATGTTCCATTTCTTTCAACATGTCGGGTCCAAAAGATATCCTATTTATAAGATTACTCCAACTAACTGGAGTATTACACAACCTACCATAGAGGACCTCGAAGGGACTCATCTTTAGGGATGCTTGGTAACCATTGTTGTAGGCGAATTCTACCAATGGCAGGTAGTCTTCCCATTTCCTGGGTTGATGCATTACATGCATCCTTAACATATCCTCTAATATTTGATTCACTCTTTCTATCTGTCCGTCGGTTTGAGGGTGATAGGCGGTGCT
>ML801040.1:63391-83462 GCA_009831015.1 Picea engelmannii
TGCAATTATCGTGCCTGAGAGGTATGTCTATATGGACAGCTTGCAATTATTATCTTATGATTCCACAATTTTCTACATTTTGTGTAAGGATTTTTGGGAAGGCGTTCGAAGTTTGGCATACGGGATATCATAATTTTCTTGTTATTTTGGTCGTTTTTTCTTGATATTTTAATCAAAATTTGGTTGGAATTTTCAGTTTAATGTAAAATTATAATTTCAGCAATTGTAAATTGTGATTTTGAACTAATTTTGAGACTCTGAATCTACCCATCCAAATGTTCAGAATTACAATCTAATAATGCAGCCTGTCATTTGAACAATTTTTCACAAAAATTCTTCATTAGTAGGATTCCAATGGATACTAGGTTATTTGGGTGCCCCTTCTCAAAAAATAGAAAAAATAGAGTTGAAATGTTGGAATTGTGACAACAATCAAAACTAGTGAAGAATAGTGGTTCATATAATGGTGACATTTCATGAAATGGTGCTAGTTCATGTAACTGCAGTTATGTTGAAGATGATATATATCTGCGTAGCCCTAATAGACATATGACAAGTTTTGTAAGGTTGTTGTGGGAAGATTGTAATCTTTACCTCTGAGCAATAAGAATACTAATACCTTGCCCCGTGGATGTTCCCTTGGCATATTGTCAGGGTTTTTCCATTTGAAGTTCCGGTAGAAAGAAGCAATGTGTCACACCCCTGAGAGTCATGCCCGAGTCTAACCTCGAAAACTTGTGGACATGCGGAACCGCAATGGTTCTCACTTGAAAGCCTGAATCAACCAAGGATACTTCTCTCGTACTATGTCTCTTCACCTATTGCATACCCATACTTTGTTCTAGGTTATGGGAAAGTCACACTCCTACTCTGTGCAACTCACTTGTATACTTAGACAATTTGTTAACACTCTTAACACTTAGTATTTATGACAAACAATGGAAAAATATGTGAAACACAAGAGACACAACTATAGTGAGGGAGACACTAGCGGTGCCTAAAACCCGACTTGGTTTATTATATTGAAAAATATATTATAATATAATACAATGAAGATAGGGCACTATTGTCCCAATTACAAAGATGGGTAGAGTCTCACGACTCACCCCATACAATAGAACTATCCAAACTTCACAGATTTGTCTAACGAAGACTATTTCATCACACCTTCTTGCCTTAGCCTGTGACATGCCCTAGCTATGCACCTACCTCAAACTAACACTTCCTTTCATCGCATGACTCATGTCTCCATGCCTTTCTTACTTGCTTCTTCGCTTGTCTTCTAGGTTCATCTGCCATGCATTCGTATATGGACTCGAATCGTTGCATCCTTTGGGTGTTGTACCCCTTCATGGACTGACATGCTCACTGAAATGACATGTCCCTTCGTGGACTAGCATTCCCATGAACCTGTGTGTTTGTGAACCTTTGCGTCCTTCCGGACCGTCGTGCACCATCCTTAGGCGTTCACCCCTTGCCTTGGGTTCTTCCTTGTGTTGGTCGACATGACTCTTTGTGGGTGTGTCGATGGGGTCATCCAACCCCTCCAATATACCCATCCTGCCAACGACAAGTGGTTCCACTCACCGGGCGCACACACAATTTTCCATGTTATTTCCCAAACGTGACCCATGTCTACATCCTCTGTCGCAAGGCATGTGAGACGCATGCCCCCTTGCGTCTGCACATCACCATTGTGTGCCTAAGGTGCTCCTTCCCATGCCTATAAGACAAGTACTTTCCCAACTAATCACATACTCCTTGTGTTCTCTACCCAGCTGACCTATGAGTCTTCCCAAGGAGCGCACATGTTTGGTAACTGTCATGGGAAGATTTATATTCCCCCCCACTAGAGTTGTTTCCATCCCAACAACTTTCACTACACTTGTGATCTGTAGTGACCTCTGTCGAACTCCCAAAACATGTCCTCATATTTCTACAAGGCCTCATCTCTTCGAACTTTCTTCTTCATTGGGTTTGTCCTTGCAATGGAAAAAATAATCATGTACTTGACCTCTACCACATCCAAAGATGCGATGTGCCAAAATATTCTCTACCTCCAACTCTGGCTTGTATGCAACCATGGTCATTGCTCTAGATGCATAAACGCGAATTGGGTCATCCGGGTCCCTTTGACACAGATTCAAATCGCTAATATGGAAGACAAGATGAATGGATCACATGTGGAACAACAAATCCAATCTGTAGGTGACGTTGCCAATCTTCTCAAGAAATTTGAACGGTCCCTCATACCTCCGCACAAGGGATTGAGCCATCTCTTTGGTTGATGGGAACTGATCTCTACTCAGCTTAAGGAAGACCAAATCTCGTACTTGGAGTTCTGCGCCGCTCCTATTATGATAAACCCATTGCTTCATTTTTTCTATTGCATTAGTGAAGTGAGTGTGAGCTATCTCCAATCGATCCTGCCAACTCTTCACAAAGCCCATGACTAATGCATTTATTCCATAGTAACTTTATGTCAAAAAATGAGGAGTCATGGGTTTTCGTTCATTCGTCAACTCGAATGGAATCCATCCCATCATTGAACTCTTCTACAGGTTGTAGCTGAATTGGGCAACTTCCAACAAGTTTGACCAATTCGTCTAACCTTCTTGTACATAGTGCCGCAAATATTCCTCCAAAAGTGCATTGATGTGTCATGTTTGGTCTTCCCATCTCTCTACGGATGATAGGTTGAACTCTTCATCAACTTTTCCCCCACAATCTTAAACATTGTTGTCCAAAACTTGCTCGTGAACCTTGCATCCCTCTTTGATACAATGTCCAAAGGACTTCTATGTTGCAAGGCATCTTCGTCGCGATGAAGGAAACATACTTGGTGTAATACCCACGGGTTAAACCTTAAGTTGTAAATGCATATATGTTTTATACGCTAGTGAGCCAGGATGTTTGGACCAAAGTGTCTGTGACACAAAGCTAATACGCTAGTGAGCCAAGGATGTGTGGACCAGAGTATCTGTGAAGAGTTGGCAAGATCAATTGAAGATATATATACATACACTTTGGTCTGATAGACTAATTTCTCTGAAATATCCCAGATCCATCTGATCTGGATATCTACTATTGATCTAGTTTTTTGTCTCACAGATATGATACTCTGGGGGTTTCTGGATGCGTTTTATCTTCATATATGATACTCTTGGGGTTTCTGGATGTGTTTTAGTTATGTTCTTGGGATGTTTTGTGATTTTCGCATGTGCATGTTATACATTATGATTTAAACAATATATATATATGATGCATGTGGAAATAAGGAACAACAACCACCCAATAATATGTATTATGATATTTAAGCAGGGAAATACAATGAAATAATAGAAATATAGAAAATAGTCATCAGTTAGATCTCATGGATCGTCACTGGAATACAAGAAAATAATATAAAATACCTGTGACCAGAAGATGAAGGAAGATATGATGCATGCACGGATATATCGGCAAAATCAACAGTTCCGAAGAAGCACCGTAACCACTACAAACTGAAAACTTGTCCAGAAGGCTATAACCGTCGGAATGAGCTAGAAATTGTCTCAACAGAAGCCCCTTGGCCTCTAGACTAATCCTGGTGAATGTCGGATGGAAGATCTATCCTCTAAGGCTCTAGATCTCACCCCCTAGGGGTCTGCACACCTCCTGGGCTCTCTGACTGCACCCAAATGATTCCACCAATGGAATCGACTGGTATGTGACTCAAAATGTTCTCCCTAGCTAATTTTGAACTGGGTCGGAGGGGTTTCCTTGGATCTGATTTTATACTCCATCTATAACCCCAACTATCCATCCACAAGAGTTGCACCCTAGATGGCTGAATGTTGCACCCTGAAGGATTCCACTGTCAGAATCTGATGGCAGGTGGCTTAATATATTCGCCCTGAATGGATCTCAACTGGTTCGGAAGGGATATGCAATACGATCTCTGATCTCGTGCATCTACACAAACCCTCTCTCTGACCTTGCACCCTTACTGGTTGAGTTGTGCAACACTGCAAACTAGATACTCCTTAATCGCACGGTGAAATACCTGGATGGTATCTTCGATGTGCTAGGGTGTGTCTCTCAACACTGAAATCGATCAATGGTGGTGGTTTCCTCCAGAAATCCACAAAACAGTAGAAGTTGAATCTCCTCCTCCTCTGGGAACTCTCTCAACATCAAATCATAACATAGCATAATGAGGAATTAGATCGAATTCCTCCCTTTAAACTCTTCCCGATCTAATTCACCATTGACCTTACTTAAGCTAGGAACTTTTCCTCCTAAGGTGAGTAATTAATTAATTAAGGCTCCCCCTTAACACCTTTTCGTTCTATTTCTCCGTTGACTTAGGATTAAGTGACATTTGTTATGTTTTTGGATTAATTCATTATTTATCCATCAATTCTCCCTTATTTCTCCTCTAGTTCCTTGTTTGTGTCTGACTATAGTCTACGGGAACATATAGACTACTAAGTCACTCCATGTTGTCCTACTCTTGGGAACGGGACATCACAGTCCTCCCTTCCTAAGATTGTTTGTCCTCAAGCAACATCAATCTTGGGTGCTACAAAATATGCTCCCCCTCCCACGTGGCATCCTCCACTAGAAGTCCCCTCCATCTAACCAAGCACTCCTTGATGACCACATTCCTCAACCTGCACTCTCTCTGCTCGAGCACCTCCTTTGGCACTAGCTCTAACTAGCCTTCATCATCTAAGGGTGGCAACTCCTCTGAAGTGTTGATCTATTGTCCCACTGCCTTTTTGAGCAAGAAACGTGAAAGACGTTATGAATCTTGCTACCTTCTTGTAGCTCTAGCTCGTATGCCACCTTGCCTACCCTCCTGATAACTCTGTATGGCCCATAAAATATCGGCTTCATTTTCTCTGCTTTGCTTCTCTTCAAGGAGGATTGTTGGTATGGCTATAATCGCAGAAAAACCAAGTCCCCAACCTCGAAACTGCACTCTACCCTATGCATGTCTGCATAGATATTTTGTTGGTTCTATGTTGCCTGCAAGTTTTCCTTCACTGCCGACAGAATCCTTTGGCTCCCCTCCACCCAATATTTGTCCCCCGGGACCCTGCTATCCCCAAACATAGTCTCCACAAAAGTGGGTGCATTGTATCCATACAATGCTCCAAATGGTGACATCCTGATAGACATATGGTGAGTCGTGTTGTAACAATACTCACCCATGTGCAACCACCTCACCCATGTGCGTTGATGTCCCCTCACATAGTTCCTCAGATACCCCTCCACCCATTTGTTGACAATCTTCGTCTTTCCATCTGTCTATGGGTGGTCGCTGGTACTCGTGTCTAGCTTTGTGCCAGTCAACCGAAAAATCTCCTACAAAAATGCGTTGATGAAGCGCCCATTCCTATCACTGACTATCTTCCTGGGTAGGTCACGCAACCTGAATACCTCTGTGAAAAACAAATCTACTAAATGTATGGCCTTGTAGTCCATGAGTGTGGAAAAGATATGTGAAAATTTTATGAGCCTGTCGACCACCATGAATAGACAGTCCCTGCCCTGCACTCGAGGAAGGCCTGTAATGAAATCCATATAAATTCTCTCCCATTTCTACTTTGGAATGGGTAGAGGTTGAAGTAATTATGTTGGGTGTGTCTACTCAGACTTGTTATGCTGAAAATTTGTGCACTCCCAGATGTGTTTATGTACATCATCCTTGAGACACTTCCATGAGAATCTCTCCCTGATCTTCTTGTAAGTTTTGAAGTACCCCTGGTGCCTTGATGCAGGTGAATCATGACACACCTTCATAATTTCCCCTTTAAGGTATATTCTGGAACCAAGTAGATCCGGTCCTTGTAGAAAATGATGTCATCTAGTACCCGGTATCTATCATCAACCACCTATCCATCCATCACCCCATGAGAAAATTTGTTTTTGGAGTATTCCACCAACAAATGTGCTTTCCAATCTATGCAAATGTCCATCATCGAACACCCTGGTGGCCTCTTGGACAAGGCATATTCTACGATGTTCATTTTTCCCTTGACATACTCAATGTCAAATTCAAAGGCTTGGATCTTCGAGACCCACTTCTGTTGTCTCTCACTAAGGTCTTTCTGATCCAGGAAATACTTGATACTATTGTGATCAGTCTTCACTACAAATATGCTACCCACCAGATACTGCCTAAATTTGGTTAAGGCATGCATGATTCCTAGCATTTCCTTGTCATAAATAGAATAGAGTCTCTCTGACTCACTGAGCTTCCTTCTCTCAAACATAATGGGGTGGCCTCCCTACATCAACACTACTCCAATCCCCACCCATGATGCGTCTCACTCCAAGATGAATGACTGCGAGAGGTCTAGAAAGGATAGAATAGGGCATGTGCTCATAACCTCCTTCATCTTCTCAAATGTTCGATCTAACTCCTCTGTCCAATGAAATGAAACCTTCTTCGTCAAATCTATGAGTGGTGCTCCTAACTGTGAAAAACCCATGACAAACCTCCTGTAATAGTTGCACAACCCAAAGATGCTCTGCAACTCTATCACACTCCTGGGTGTTGGTCAATCCAAAATGGCCCTAATCTTCTCCTAATGTAATTGAACCCCCTGTGCACTGATGATATGGCCCAAGTAAAGAAATTTTGTCATCCTGAACTCACAGTTGGACTCTTTGGCATAGAGTGACTGCACCTCCATGATTCTCAACACCACCTCCAAGTGCCCCATATGCTCCTGCCATGTCTTGTTGTAGACCAAAATGTCAATGAAGAAAACCAAAACTAATTTCCTCAACTATCCCCTGAATATGTGGTTCATGCAAGACTAGAATGTAGTTGGTGCATTGGTTATCCCGAATGGCATAACCAAAAACTCGAAATGGACAAAATGGCATCGAAATTTTGTCTTTTCTATGTCCTGCTCTTTGATGCTGATTTGATGATATCCAAAGCATAGATCAATCTTCGAGAAGAAAACTGCCCCATGCAGTTCATCCATCAACTTGTCAATGTGAGGGATAGGATATCGGTTCTTCATGGTTTTCTTACTCAAGGCCCAGTAATCAATGCAAATCCTCATGGTACCATCCTTCTTCAGGAATAAGACAACTGAAGAGGCGAATGGACTGCTACTAGGTTCGATGTGTCCCATCGCCAACAATTCCTTGATTTCTTTTTCTATCTCATCCTTGAACCTCTTAGGATGATGATAGGGTGGGGTGATCATGGGTTTGACCCACTCCTCCAAATCAATGGTGTGCTAAAATCCCTTGTCTAGCGGTCTCCCCGGTGGAATCGAGCCAAAAACATGCTAATGTCATCCCAACAAGTTCCTGATCTCTGTGTGATATTGTTGTCGACCCTCATAATCCTTCCACGTAGTGATCAAGCACTCTATGGCGAATGCTACTTCCCCATGCTTGAAGATCCTCTCCATCCTCTTGGCTGAGACTATCCCGAGTGCTCTTGTCAACACGCCCCTCAGAACAACCCTCTTCCCATCACTATCTCTGAATCCCCATATCCAAGGTTTGGTAGTTGGTGGTGATTTTTCCCAAGGTGATAAAATGTATCTCTCACGGTGTATTTTCCTAACTTGATCTCCAAGTCCGGAACTCTGTCTAGACACTCCACTGTATGACCATCTGCAACTACGACATCAAATCCCTCAAACTCTTATGTCTAAAGGGCATGTCTCGATACCAATGAAGAGTTGATGAATTTTTGGGTGGCCCCACCATCTATTAGGGCGATTGCACGTTGCCCCTGAATAATTAATCCCTTTGATCCAGAGGGTGTCATACCAGGGAACACCAGAAAGGGTCACTATGTCTCCTCCCTTTGCTAGTTTCAGTATTCTATCCTGCTCAGGAGGCTGTGGAATGACCAATGGGTGGCCCCTTTCCGGTGTTGGTGGTCTACGGGGAGGTTGCTCCTCCTCTGAGCTGGTGGATCCACTATCCTGCACCTCCTTCTCACTGTCCACACTGTCTGTTGCCACCTCAATATAGTGAATCTCTCCTTTTCCCATGCACCTATGGCTTGGGACCCAAGGATCTTTGTAGTTGAAGGAAATCTTCTTCCTCATAAGCTCTCGCCTCATCTCATCATCCAAATTCTCCTTGCCCTTCCATTCCATCTGTTAGCATCAGAAGTCACCCCTGGATTGCTTGCAGGAGCAGAGCCCGACACCCATTAGTTTTTATGTCACGATTTGTTTAATGGGGTGATCAAATGGATAAAGACTCGAGAAGATAAAACTTTGACTCAGGAAACTGGGCCTGGTATGTATGCAGCAAGGGAGGTCTTGATCCAACTTCTGTCAGTGAAAGGCTTTAAAGGGTGGTAGAAGAAATACTTGTGAGAAGGGTGAGCAAGATTACCTCGGGCGACAGGCCTTCGGAAGCTTGAGGATGAAAAACTCAGAAGCCAAGATCCTCTTGGTCCAGAGCTTCAAGGAGCTGAAGAGTGACTCGACTGGATCCTCCAATTCCAAGTCGTCCAACGATACGAAAATAACAGGGACCAATTAGAAACAATGTGACTATTACATTGATCCAACCTACATCATCCTATAACAAACACAACTCGACTGGAGCATCCGATTCCGAGTTGTTCTAACACAGTAAACAAAGAAATGGAAGGGAAGCTGACGTCCATAAAGTCAGAAATCTCAAATGCCTTCTACATTAACCAGAGCGACCAGTGTTTCATCAAAACTTTACAATCGGGAGCTTTGCTCAACCATCGATAGATACAAAAAATGGCCAAAATGCCTACATATGCTCTTCCCCACTTCGCCCAGCAGAGGCGTCTCCTCAATCACATCTGGCCTGCATTCTACTATCATACGCTACCTTAATTCTTTATAGCTCGCGCCAGGGGGGTAGCTGATCCCTTAAATTTTGAATTTGCATGTGCAGGCTTCCCTGGCGAGTTGGAGACTCGGCGCGGCTTCCATGGAAAGAATCAGTACGGAGGACCATCTCGGGTGGACCTTCAGCCGGAACATCCATACCCTGTAATTAATGAGTGAAGCTAGGCTTCAACCACCTTATCTCTTCTTCGTTTATCCTCAAGCTGGAATCGGGATTTAGATCACATGAATCAGTGCCTGGAGAACACAACGCCCCCTCTCTTGAATCTTAATTAGGCGCCTTTGACCTCTCTGTAAGAGTGCTTTTGGCGTTTCGGGGTTCGTGGATGAGAAAGGATTAGGATTTTTCTCCTTTAAAGTCGCGATGGGCGAAATGTCGGGAGGGCCTAACGGTCGCCACGTGTTCCCCACTGATTTAACGGCTCTGAACTAACCCGGTAATACTGTGGGCCCAAGTTTCGACGCTTTCGGCGCTATTGGGGTTCGAGGTTTCGAAATGTAAAATGGTGAGGAATTCTTACCGCTCGAACTCCCGAATGCCGACATGATGTGGATGCGTGTCGCGCGTCCTTCAAATGGATGGCCTAGATAGTATTTTCTATTATAAATGGGTTGTACCCCCTTCACCCGCTCATTTGATATGACTTGGTGCTGAGATCCTGGGCTTAGTTCGAAAGGAGCTTCGGAGTTTCGCTGATCAGCACTTTCAAGTGCAATGGACGGAGAGCTTCCTGACTCCCGATACCTGATACGCCGACAGGCTGCCACCTGTCCCGGTTGGATCGGACGATCCAAATCTGATTTGAACTATTGGTGCTCCCTCTTGCGCTAAACCTCGGGAAACTCGGTAGCTCTGAAAACCCGATGACCGTCGATCTGATTTGTAAATAGATCTTGGATGCTGCCAACGCTATTTTTCCCGCTCGCTTGCCTTGCTACCGGAAAAACAGGGAATCTCTCGTGCTGCGCTTGGGCACTTCCTGAGCAACCTGCAGACCTGGGTGATTTTGCACCTAAGACAAAAATAATCACTAACATTAGGCTCCATGGGGGATAGAGTCGTCCCTGTGATGCTCTAAGAACTCATTCCGCAGCTTCAGTGCCTTGCTGTTGGGCTATGGAGTCAGGCTCAAAACATCTCGCTGCTGAAAATACAGGCCGAAAAAATAAAAGCAAAACAAACTAAACGTTCATGCTTACAGGAGCTTATTTATGTACAGTCCTAAGCTAATAAAACACTTTACATGGGCTAGGTGAAAGAAAACTTCCACCATAGCCATTCAAGTAGCTTCCTGGATAGAAGCTCCTTCCTTCTGTCAATGATCATCAGCAGATGGTGTAACCATGGCAGCAAAGCGTTTACACTCTTCAACTCCTCCTTACAGGCTGGAGTTGAGATGAAATAGGGTGGCTCCAAGGCATAGGGGAAATGCCACTCCATGTACTTGCAAACAAGGTCATAGAATGAGTGGCAAATTCCAGAAAATGGGCGACATAAACCCTCCTCTGCTACATAGTTGTTCACCTGTGGCTGAATATCTCTGATAAGCACAGGTTGATGGTGGACAACTGACGTAGGCTCGCTGCTCTCGAGCGGTGGCTGCTCACTGACTGGATCTGGACATGAAATATTCTGCTCCTCTGGTTCGGTCTCCCCTAGATCCGATTCGTATTCATCATAAATAGGGACCATGGGGTGGTTCTGTTTGTTGACTAGCTCTTCAGGATCTCTATAGTGATCAAAAGTAGGATAAGCTTGTTGCTCATCATCACTATAATATATATCAAAAAGGGCTTGTCCTTCATTGATATGATCCTCCTCCAGAACAGTGATCCTGTCAAAAATCTCCATTTCAGGGACAGCGGGACCTGCTGCTTCTGGCTGCTCATACATAATCCTTTTCTCTTTAATCCCAGGTAAAAATATATCGTGAGAAACTCCCTAGGGGAAAAGAGAAGAAACCTCTTCCACAACTAACCCCTCTTTTAAAAAGAGAGGGTCTTCGTCATCATGAGTAGAGCTGCTAGGAACATCTTCTTCCACCCGATGCCCAGGTAGGCCATCTACTATAGTCCACATCTGCTCTATAAACTCATAATTTTCACAAGAGGCATGATCTAAAAGAGCAGGTGCATCTGAAATAATGTCAGATGCTTCCGTTCCAGGGCTAACACAATTAATATCATTCAACACCTCTATTTTTTCATGGAAAATGATTTCCTCCATAGTAAAGGCTTTATCATGGACATGGTCTTCAGGGCCAACAGAGGCTTCATGAAGCGAAGAAAACTCCTCACAACAGTTTTCAAACAAGCAATCAGCTGGATAGTAGTCTTTACAAAATGAATTGAAAGCTGTATGAAAACCTGTTAAAGAGCGGATGCTTGCGGCGGGAAGAGACCGACACCATTCAAGAGCAGCTCCCTTCAATGAATACCTGAAGAGCTTAATCTGGACATCCTCATGCGTGATATTGTGTCGGTGAATAGCCTCATGGAAGCCTAGTAAATGCTCAGCTGGTTCCTCCCAACTTGTTGCATGAAATTCAGGGAGGAAGTTTTCCCATTGGTCTCTATCAGGAAGTGCATTAGGAAACCCAACTATCTGGGAAAAGTCACAGAAAGAAAACCTTTGAGCCATAATTTTCTCCATATCGAAACAGTGGAGTCGCCAATCGATCCTCGAATCACGGAGTTGCCAGGTGAAATATGCGCAGCTTCAGATATGCTTGGTCCTTGTTCACCATCAAAGGCCAGATCTTAACGTTGTCGTTACCCCAGGAAGCTTCTCAAACTGAGAAAGAAGTTGTTGAAACCTTCTCGAGAAAGCTCCTTAGGGTCAGATTTCAGGTGTGCTAACAGTAGTCACAGCTGAAACAGTGATGTGGAAACAATGGAGTCGCCACAGTGGAGTCACCAGGTGCACAGTAGCAATCTTTAAGGGCTCTGATGTCTGATGCACCTTCAGAATCAAAGGCTCAATGTCGTTCTTCCCAGGGAAAATCTTCAACTTCGTCCCCGGCAACGGTGCCATAAATGTTAGCGTCAGAAGTCACCCCTGGATTGCTTGCAGGAGCAGAGCCCGACGCCCATTAGTTTTTATGTCACGATTTGTTTAATGGGGTGATCAAATGGATAAAGACTCGAGAAGATAAAACTTTGACTCAGGAAACTGAGCTTGGTATGTATGTGCAAGGGAGGTCTTGATCCAACTTCTGTCAGTGAAAGGCTTTAAAGGGTGGTAGAAGGAAGACTTGTGAGAAGGGTGAGCAAGATTACCTCGGGCGACAGGCCTTCAGAAGCTTGAGGATGAAAAACTTAGAAGCCAAGATCCTCTTGGTCCGGAGCTTCAAGGAGCTAAAGAGTGACTCGACTGGATCCTCCAATTCCAAGTCGTCCAGCAATACAAAAATAACAGGGACCGATTAGAAACAATGTGACTATTACAGTGATCCAACCTACATCATCCTATAACAGCCACAACTCGACTGGGTCCTCCGATTCCGAGTTGTTCTAACACAGTAAACAAAGAAATGGAAGGGAAGCTGATGTCCATAAAGTAAGAAATCTCAAATGCCTTCTACATTAACCAGAGCGACCAATGCTTCATCAAAACTTTACAATCGGGAGCTTTGCTCAACCATCGATAGATACAAAAAATGGCCAAAATGCCTACATATGCTCTTCCCCACTTCGCCCAGTAGAGGCGTCTCCTCAATCACATCTGGCCTGCATTCTACTGTCATACGCTACCTTAATTCTTTATGGCTCGCACTAGGGGGGTAGCTGAGCCCTTAAATGTTGAATTGGCGTGTGCAGGATTCCCTGGCGAGTTGGAGACTCGGTGCGGCTTCCATGGAAAGAATCAGTACGGAGGACCATCTCGGGTGGACCTTCAGCCGGGATGTCCATACCCTGTAATTAATGAGTGAAGCTAGGCTTCAACCACCTTATCTCTTCTTCGTTTATCCTCAAGATGGCATCGGGATTTAGATTACATGAATCAGTGCCTGGAGAACACAGCGCCCCCTCTGTTGAATCTTAATTAGGCACCTTTGACCTCTCTGTCAAAGAGCTTTTGGCGTTTCGGGGTTCACGGATGAGAAAGGATTAGGAATTTTCTCCTTTAAAGTCGCGATGGGCGAAATGTCGGGAGGGCCTAACGATTGCCACGTGTTCCCCACTGATTTGATAGCTCTGAACTAACCCAGTAATACTGTGGGCTCGAGTTTCGGCGCTTTCGGCGCTATCCGGGTTCGGGGTTTTGAAATGTAAAATGGCGAGGAATGCTTACCGCTTGAACTCCCGAATGCCGACATGACGTGGATGCGTGCCACGCGTCCTTCAGATGGACGACCCATATAGTATTTTCTATTATAAAGGGGTTGTCCCCCCTTCACCCACTCGCTTGATATGACCTGGTGCTGAGATCCTGGGCTTAGTTCGAAAGGAGCTTCGGAGTTTCGTTGATCGGCACTTTCAAGTGCAATGGACGGAGAGCTTCCTGACTCCCGATACCCGATACGCTGACAGGCTGCCACCTGTCCCGGTTGGATCGGACGACCCAAATCTGATTTGAACTATTGATGCTCCCTCTTGCGCTAAACCTCGGGCAACTCGGTAGCTCCGAAAACCCGATGACCGTCGATCTGCTTTGTAAATAGATCTTGGATGCTGCCAACGCTATTTTTCCCGCTCCCTTTCCTTCCTACCGGAAAAACAGGGAATCTCTTGTGCTGTGCTTGGGCACTTCCTAAGCAACTTGCAGACCTGGGTGCTTTTACGCCTAAGACAAAAATAATCGCTAACACCATCTATAATGGCTTCCGGTCTCGATCCTTTTGTGGTACGAAGGGTTTGGAAAAGGGTTTAGTTTTTGGCACTTAGTCTACCAAATCTCTAGTGCGTAGGATGGCATCCTGCAAGGTGTGAGGTTAGTATGCCTTCACCCATCCTCTCAAGGATTATGTGAGATCTTCTATGAATAACATGATTTGTCAGGGCTCAGATATATCTGTCACTACCACTGCTACCCACTAAAACTCTGAGATGAATGCCTCTGTTGTGCCATTTTGTCTCATCTGGGCTAGATCTTTGAAATGGATCTTTGGATCCCTCCTGTCAAATATTTCCATGAGTATCTCTGTGAACTCCTTGTAGGAGGTGATGCAATTGTGGCCCAATGTCACCAATCCATTATACCACCACTTGTGTGCCTCCCCCTCCAAGTGTAAGGTAGCGAAATTGATGGCCTCTGTCTCGGTCATCTGGTTGAGCTTGTAGTAAGTGTCTAGCTTATGTACCCAATATTTGGCGATGCATTTGGATGATCCGTCGAAACAAGGTATGGTGAGTTTACCAAATTTCCAGATAAAATCAATGTTATGCCCCTGCTACTACTGCGGTCCTCCTCTCTGTGGTTCTCTGGGGTGGTTCCTGATTCCGAGTCCACAATAATCAACTAGGTTCATGTCCTAATGGAAGTCACGACCCAATGTGGCATACTCCCTTCGGTACTCTGCAATGATCTCTACATGAGTGGGTGGCCTCTGTGCTATCGACAGATGTGCTTCTACTGGGGGTTCCCTCTAGAAATTGGGAAACAAAGGTTTGGGAATCCTACTTGAAGAGGTGTATGTGTGAGTAGGTGACTGGGGTCTACTGTCTGCCCCTGAGTTCCCCTGTGTTTCATGTGGGGCTTGTGTGCCCAAGGTTCCCACTATAGCCAATCGATCAACCATATTTTCCAAGGACTGAGTCATGATTCGCTAAATAACTAGCATATTGTTGATAACCTACATGAAGGATGCCTATGGATCCATGGGGGCCTCACCACTTCCCTCTGGTCACTCATATATGTCTCCTAGAATCCTCTCAGCCTCACACTTAGCCTCATGCTCTACCCTTCTCTCTGCTTCCCTGTGCACCTCTTCCTCTTCCTCTGAGATGGGAGGGAAAGGAGGAAAGTCAGGCCTAGGCGTTCCTTCCTTGTGCCTATTGTAAGTGACATATTCGTCACCTACATGATCACGACCATCTGGGTTTTTTGTTGCACTCATTGTCTTCAGTCACAAGATGCCAGGACTAAATCTCCGATACCACTGAAATATCCCAGATCTAACTGAAATGGAGATCTATTGTTGATCTAGTGTTCTGTCTCACATATCTGATACTTTGGGGGTTTCTGGATGCGTTTTATCATCAGATATGATACTCTTGGGGTTTATGGATGTGTTTTAGTTATGTTCTTGAGATGTTTTGTGATTGTCACATGTGCATGTTATACATTATGGTTTAAACAATATATATATGATGCATGGGGAAATAAGGAACAACAACCGCCCAATAATATGTATTATGATATTTAATTAGGGAAATACAATGAAATACTAGAAATATAGAAAATACTCATCAGTTAGATCTCATGGATCGTCACTGGAATATAAGAAAATAACATAAAATACCCGTGACCGGAAGATGAAGGCAAATATTATGCATGCACGGATAGATCGACAAAATCGATAGTTTCGGAGAAGCACGACAACCGCTACAAACTGGGAAACTCGTCCAGAAGGCTATAATTGTCAGAATGAGCTGGAAACTATCTCAACAGAAGCACCCTGGCCTCTAGACTGATCCTAGTGACTGTCAGATGGAAGATCTATCCTCTAAGGCTCCGGATCTCACCCCTTGAGGGTCTGCTCACCTCCTGGGCTCTCTGAGTGTGCCCAAATGATTCCACCAACGTAATTGGCTTCTATATGAATCAAAATGTTCACCCTGGCTAATGTTGAATTGGGTCGGAGTGGTTTCCTTGGATATTATCTAATACTTTGTCTATAACCCCAATTGTCCTTCCAAAAGAGATGCGCCCTAGATGGATGAATGTTGATCCCTAAAGGATTCCACAGTCAGAATCTGATGGAAGGTCACTCAATCTATGCACTTTGGATGGATCTCAACTGGGTCAGAAGGGATCTGTAATACGAGCTTTGATCTCGTGCAGCTACACAAACCCTCTCTCTGACCTTGCGCCCTCAATGGTTGAGTTGTGCAACACTGCAAACTAGATACTCCTCAATCGCACGGTGAAATACCTGGATGGTATCTCCAATGGGCTAGGGTGTGTCTCTCAACACCGAAACCGATCAATGGTGGTGGTTTCCTCTAGAAATCCACAAAATAGTAGAAGTCGAATCTCCTCCTCCTTTGGGAACTCTCTCAACATCAAATCATAACATAACATAATGAGGAATTAGGTTGAATTCATCCCTTTATACTCTTCCCGATCTAATTCACCATTGACCTTACTTAAGCCAGGCACTTTTCCTCCTAAGGTGAGTAATTAATTAATTAAGTCCCCCCCTTAACACATTTTCTTTCTATTTCTACGTTAACTTAGGCTTAAGTGACATTTCCTATGTTTTTGGCTTAATTCATCGTTTAGCCATCAATTCTCCCTTATTTCTCCTCTAGTTCCCTGTTTTTGCCTAGCTATAGTCTATGGGAACATATATACTACTAAGTCACTCCCTGCTAGCCTACTCTTGGGAACGAGACATCACGTGGACGTTAATCATCATCATATATGTATGTATGTATGTATCTATGTGTGTGTGTGTGTGTGTGTGTTTTGGGTTGGAGTGCCTGTGTGATATGATGTTGGAGAGCCTGTATACTGGAAGGCCAATGCACTTGGCATTGTAAATTGTAATCACACTAATATTATTAATAAAATACATCATTACTACAGACCAAGTCAGATGAAAGAGTATGGGGGGATAGAACTCCACAAAAGGGAAATGGGGCTAAGGGCTTAAGAAAATGGGCTAAGTCAATGGGGCTTAAGCGAAGGGAATATTATAATATATTCCTAAAGTCAGAAGTCTTATGTTATAATTTTATCCTATGTTTCTAAGTGGGGGGAACGAACTACCAAGTGGAGGAAAAGGTATTTCTTTGCGTTCCATGTGTTAATATGAGCACATGCATATTTAAAGGGGGAATTTACTGTAATTCTCTCATTCCTTTCATCATTCTTACGATTTCCTGGAGAGTGTAGCTGTGGACTTGTTGTTGCACTATTACCTAATGTGGCCTTGTAAATCCTTGGTGGTTTGGGTTTGAAGAAGAAATTTTCCAGGCCTGTGAAGCATTCTCTTTGGGTGAGATAATTGTTGGGAGTAGGTTTCCCTATGTGTTGGCCTAGTGGTTCCCATAACTCTTTGAGAGCGCCCTTGTGTTCCAAGTGATACTAACTGGTCGAAATGTTCTTGAAGCCATGGAAGGGAAGTGGGATAGACGAAGGACTATGGAGCAATGAAGTAGTACACTTTCTTGGACGTGACAGGTTGTGGGGAATGAGAGGCTATGAGGTAGAACTGTTGCTAGAGTTGATTCCATTTTCCTTATCTTGTTTTGTTGAGTGTTGTATGACCTTAGTGGGATGGTGAGAGTACCTTTTCCTAGTGGAGTCATAGCCCCATCTCGGGGGTGACCTGATGTTGAGAATGAATGAAAAACAAAGTCTATGGCTAGGAGGAATGTCTGAGGTCTAAAGCTATTTGGTAATTTTCAATGAAAGATAAGTGTCCTTTTATGTATATTATTCCGATGGATAATGTGTGTGTTTATGTATAATTTTGTTATGCTATCATTGTTATGATTACGCATGGAATATATGATGTTAGAACTGCATAACTCTTGTATATGTAGGGAATATTAATGTAGGGCATATTAATGTTATCGCATGCTAAATTTTTTGTAGATTTGTGTAAAAATTTAGTAATTTGGCCAATTTGGGTGATTTTGTTTTTGGGGTTGTGTGCAGCAAGATCAAGGTTATTTTTGGGGTAAAAAAAATTGTGTTTTTGAAAGCTCATTGGGCCTTTGGGACTACTGCATTTAATTTTGGTGTTCTTTTAGCAAAATATTTTATAATTGTGGCAAAATTTGTTTTTTTAGCTAAATTTTCCCTCGAGCTTTATACAAGGTTTAATTTTTTAAATCAAAATATATTGGGGCTCATAGCACCCAATATCCAAGTTAAGCCTCGAGCTATCACAGAACTCAACACTAAATCCAACGCTTAAAATGAAGGGCCAAGCCATGGAGGAGGAGCCCACAAGCGACATCATGTTTGCAATACACGTTGATGAGCGATGCAAACGTTTGAGGATTTGAAAATTGAAAAAATGAATTTTTCCTGTGCATATGGGATATACCCTGGGCATAAATGAAAACATTTAAATAGAAAACGCACAGGTATTGAGAATGCTATCAACGCATCAAAAAATCTCAACAGTAAGGAAAACCATATGTCATACAAATCCTACATGTCATTGCTCAGATGCAGTCTAGTAAGGGAAGGGTGCATAAGAAGCATGAGCACCAAGTATATAGTTGAATCTCATGAATCACTTAAAAAGCACCAAATGCCCACGAAAGAGGCATCACATTCACTCCTGGTAGAACTTTGGTATTTGAGAGCAGCATGAATGAAATTTTAACCAGGCCGTCCATTTTATGAAAATGTTTGGATTCATTCATGGTATATTCACAATACCTTTGGTAATATGTGTTGGTAATTGATGCAGTCTTGTTAATCATTTGACATTATGTAATCCATCAATCCATTTGCAGTTTTCTTTTTTCTGTCTGTTAGTATTCAAATATAGATTGTCTGACTAAATAATGCATGCAAAATGTATGAGTAGTTTTCTAAAATCAATTGTTGTAAGCGTTCAATCAGGAGCAGCGAATTGTTTGTTCTATGAGGCTATGCATTGTTATAAAGATCAAGGATGATCACAATGAACGCAACCTTTTTGTGCAGTTATAATTATTTCTTCTTTCTATGATATTGTGATTTAATCATTTAGTATTTAGTATATTGTTATGTTATTTCATTGAATGATTATCTAATCCATAGATAGGCATGCATAGATCCTTCATTTGGTATCAGAGTTGGTTGTTGTTTTAGGGTAATCATGTCAAACTCTAATTCATTGCCCATTCCAGAATTTAATGGAAGTGATTATGATTATTGGTGCATCAAGATGATGACATTTTTGATAGGGAAAGATCTATGGGAGATTGTAGAAATGAGTTATGCGGAGCTAGAAGATTGGACCACTCTTAATGCAAATGATAGAGTAGCTAAGAAGGAATCTAGAAGGAAGAATGCTCAAGCTTTATTTCATATTCAAATTGCTCTTGATAAAAGCTTGTTTCCAAGAATTGCAGGTGCAAAGACAACAGTGGATGCCTGGAAGACTCTACAAGAAGCTTACCAAGGCAGTGATCAAGTCAAAGTTGTCAAGCTACATACATTGAAAAGAGAATTTGAGAATTTGAAGATGCAAGAAGCTGAAAATGTAAGTGATTATTGTGTGAGAGTAAAAGATGTAGTCAATAAGATGGCTACTCTTGGAGAAATTGTGGACAAAGAGGTTTTGATTAAAAAGGTATTGAGGTCTCTAACACCAAGGTGGAACCATGTTGCAATAATCATTGAAGAAAGCAAGGATTTGTCTACTCTTCAGTTTGATCACCTAGTTGGATCTCTTATGTCTCATGAAGAAATATTGATAGATTCATTTGGAGAAAGTGGCGAGAAATCTTTTTCTTCAAAATTGCAAATTACAAAGATTGAAGATGCCAACACTAGTAGAAAAAGAAACCAAAGCCAAGGTAGAGTTCAAAATCATAATTATCCAAGAGGAAGAGGCAGTTCAAGAGGAAGAGGCAGAGGTAGATTTGATAAAAGAAATATCCAGTGTTATTATTGTAAAAGGTATGGTCACTTTGAAAGGGATTGTAGATTAAAAGAAGGCAATAATAACAAAGGTGTTAATTATGCTCAAGAAGGTGATGGAGCCTCTTCAAACAATTTATTTTTATCTTATGACAAAACTGAAAATGGCACTAAAGATATTTGGTATTTAGATTCAGGGTGTTCTAACCACATGTCAGGAAATAAGAAGCTATTTTCTACAACGGATGAGAGTTTCAAACCCAAGATCAAGCTTGGTGATGAAAAAGCATTGGAGGTTTCTACAAAAGGAGCTATGGAAGTCCATACTAAAGAAGGTATGAAAAGTGTTAAAGACATTTATTACACTCCACAATTAAAGCATAATTTATTGAGCGTTGGCCAATTGTGTGAGAAAAATTATAAGGTGGTGTTTGAAAATCAACAATGTACA
>ML801040.1:83560-100683 GCA_009831015.1 Picea engelmannii
TAGGGTGGTTACAGTTGTGCCTATGTCAAATAATAGGATGTTCCCATTGATGTTTGGAGAACATAACAACCATCTTGCCAATATGGCATATGAAGAAAAAAGTTGGTTGTGGCATCTTAGGTATGGACATTTGAATTTTCATATTCTGAAGCTTCTAACATCAAAATAATTAGTTTATGGTTTGCCTAAGGTTCAAGAATAGAAGGATATTTGTGAAGGATTTGTTAAAGGAAAACATGCAAGAGAGAAATTTTCAAAAGGAAATGCATGGAGGGCCCAATATCCACTTCAGTTAGTACACTCAAACATTTGTGGTCCCATGCAGACAAAGAGTTTGGGTAAGTCATCATATTTTATTACTTTTATTGATGATTACTCATGAAAGTGTTGGGTTTATTTTTTGAAGACTAAAGATGAAGCCTTTGATACATTCAAGAGGTTTAAAGCCCTTGTGGAAAATGAAAGAGGTTGCAAAATCAAGTGCTTAGGGACTGATCGTGGAGAAGAATTTTGTTCAAATGATTTTCAGAATTTTTGTGATATGAATGGCATCAAAAGACAACTCACCATTGCTTACACACCTCAACAAAATGGAGTAGCAGAGAGGAAAAATCGTACAGTGGTGGAAATGGAAAGAAGTATGTTGCAAACCAAGGGATTAAGCAATTCCTTTTGGGGTGATGTAGTTGCAACATCTGTATATATTCTCAATAGATGTCCCACAAGTGCACTTGATATGATGATTCCATATGAATCCTGGTATGAGAAAAAACCTAATGTTAATCATTTCAAAGTCTTTGGTTGTGTAGCCTATGTCCATGTAGTTGATCAAAAGAGACAAAAGTTAGATCCAAAAAGTGAGTTATGAATTTTTGTTGGATATAGTGAACAAAGTAAGGATTACAGGTTATATAATCCCCTCACTAATAGCATTGTTGTGTCAAGAGATGTAATTTTTGATGAAGGGGGAGTTTATGGTCATAAAAAATGCCATGATGATATGTCTAAATCTGTTTTGGATAAGGATATTATTGATGATATTGATAATGAGCAACCCACTAATATTTCAGTTCCAAGTGCTACAAATCCACCAAGTAGCCCTTCATCTAATTATTCAGCTCCAAGTGCAAGCCCAACATCAAATGCAAAGTTTGCAAGGAAGGTAAGAATATTAAGTGACATTTATCAAAGGAGTAAAAGTCCAACACATGAATAAAATCCAATAGGTGAGACAATAAATTTTGCTTTACTTTCCAAGGCTGATTTTGAACCATCATTTTTTAAAGAGGCATGTACTAATGAGGTTTGGTTGCAAGCAATGGAAGAAGAGATAGATTCTATTCACAGGAATGATACTTGGGAGCTTACAGAACTTCCACATGACAAGAAAAAGATTGGTACTAAATGGGTCTACAAGACTAAGTACAATAGTGATGGGAGTGTTGAAAGACACAAGGCAAGATTAGTTGCTAAAGGCTTCACATAGAGGTATGGAATTGATTATGAATAAACATTTGCACCAGTAGCAAGACAAGAGACTGTTAGAATGATGATTCATTAGCAGCTCAGAAGAAATGGAGCATTCATCACATGGATGTGAAAAGTGCCTTTTTGAATGGGTACTTAGAAGAAGAAGTGTTTGTGGAACAACCACAAGGTTTTGAAGTGCAAGGAAAAGAACATCAAGTATACAAGTAGAAGAAGGCTTTGTATGGCCTCAAGCAAGCACCAAGAACATGGTATGCTAGAATTGATGGATATTTTCAGGAGAGTGGCTTCAATAGAAGAAAAAGAAGGAAGTAGAACTAAGATATATAAAGACTCAAGAACAAATTGCAGACATTTTCACTAAGGGAGTTGCTAAAGTCCAGTTTTTGAAACTTTGAGATCAGATTGTGAGCACTCTCAACATCAAGGGGGAGTATGTTGGTAATTGATGCAGTCTTGTCAATCATCTAACATGATGCAATCCATCAATCCATTTGCAGATTTCTTTTTTCTGTCTGTTAGTATTCAGATATAGATTGTCTGACTAAATAATGCATGCAAAATGCATGAGTAGTTTTCTAAAATCAATTGTTGTAAGTGTTCAATCAGGAGCAGCTAATTGTTTGTTCTATGAAGCTATGTATTGTTATAAAGATCAAGGTTGATCATAATGAATGCAACCTTTTTGTGCAATTACAATTCTTTCTTCTTTCTATGATATTGTGATTTAATCATTTAGTATTTAGTATATTGTTATGCTATTTCATTGAATGATTATCTAGTCCATAGATAGGCCTGCATAGATCCTTCAATATGGTCACTTGCATTTGCTATAAGCAGATTTGCAGGAGTCTAGTCATGCTTGCCAATGGAGTGCCAAGACGAAGCCAAGACGTCTGCTCTTTCCATTGATGTTGATGAGTTTCTGGATAATGAAGGAGAGCATGTGAGTTTTTCAATATTAGTTCTGAACAAATTCATATTTGGGATTTGTTTTGGCAGACAAAACAATCATTGATTGCTAATAAGAGTAAAATTTATTAGGATGTTGCAAAATAGATGGGTGGAGATATACCGTTTGAGCTGCAGGTTGATGGAATTTGGTAGAATGACAATATAGGTTTATCTCATGGGAATGGTTCAGTTGGAAATGAATTAGCTAAAATCCCAGTTGAAAATTTGAGATCATTACCATCTCTTGCAGGTGGTTCGACCCTAAGTAATGGTACTTTGAGAAGTTCCAACCCAGGCTTATCAGTTGCGCACCCTTTAGGAACATCATTAAGGAACTTAGACAAAATAGGTAACAGTGGTGTTGCAGTTGTCCCTGCAATATTAACAGGTTGCATAATCTTGGGAATACTTGTTTCCTGAATATTGCTCTCCACTGATGTGGGAAAGAAATCCAAAGAGTTGGCGATAAATCATGGTCTTTTACAGTTTTCACAAATTAGGGCCTAGTAAATGCTCTCGTTTGAAATGGAGGATAATACAATTCCATAAATACAATAAACAAATCTTTCAAATGTTGTACTAATGCTCAATAAGTTTGGTTATTAATGACTTTATTAATTTTGATTTCATGGATCTGCCTCCAACAGAAACACTAATGAAATCATCGGAGCAACTTTATACTCTTGGTGCTTTAAATGACCAGAGTGAAATTTCCACTAGATCCAATGCTTTCCAAAATATTGGTTTCATCAGAAAAATATAAATATTCAAAAGAAATCATCATAATTTATGTCATACTATCATTTGAAAGAGTCATATATTATCGTTCAAAGGATAAGCAAGTTTATGCTGATAATGATAATATGAACTTCCATGCTCGTAAGGTGGGAGATCATACTACACAGTTGAAGGGAGAATGAACTAGAGAAGCATCTTGGAGAACACAATGAATATTTGAAAGAAAATGTGCACCAACTCCCTCCTTCAAAAGAAACGTAGGGAATGTTGCTAAAGAATATTGAAGCAAGCACCATCCTCTTGATGCAATGCTGGAGAATGTACAGATCGTATCCCAAGACAGTTTTGCAAGCAATGTTTTGAAGGAGGACAAATTGTTCTAGAGTTCAGCAATATGTTTTTACAGGTCAAGATATCAGTGAATGACCCTTAGATGTCATCTCTAGGTCAAGAAAATAAAGAAAGTGGAAACAGGGCACACACTGTGAAAAGTGTTAAAGAAAGTGGAAACAGGGCACATGCTGCGCAAGTGTTGTAGAACTCAGTTGCTTAGCAAACTGCATCCATACACTGTACAACTGTGAAAAAGAGTTAGGTCAGCATCTGAATCAACTGCAAATCACCTCTAGTTGTACCAGGTGATGTACATCGACCCCAGAGTTCCAAGGCATAATTTGATGGGGTGAATATCATCAGAAATTCGAGAGTCAATTCGATGGTCAATTCGAAGAGAAACTAGGACACCTGGAATTAACACAAAATCAGTAAATAAAATTAGATCCCAGATTCTAAGGTATAAAATCAGTTAATAAAGAAAGAGGTGGCAGAACATCAATAGATGAAGCAACGAATGGTTCTAAAATAAATACAAACAATAGTCAAAGGATATCCATAGAGCACAAGTGGAAGATTTCTAGCTTGAAGATTATTCCAACTCCAACATCCTCGGGAGACACCTATTGCAACTAGTTTATTTTAGTTTATTTTTTATAATTTTAATTTATTTTCTTTTTACTAAATCAGCAAGATGTTATTATTTTATTATTTAAACAATACTTTTGTAAGTAAAAGGGGGTTCGGTCCTAAGGATTCAAAGGGCCTTTGAATCAGACCTGTTTTCAACAAATCCATCGAAGCAGAAGTACTGGAGCATTTCCTCAAAGATTCATGTTATGGTGCCTTGGATTCTATCTCCCTGTGTATTTCGTTCTCTTACTTAGTTTCATTCATTAAATATTTTCCTCGTGTTTGAATGTAGAATTCATTTCCAGTAATGCTATGTTTCATTGACATTCAAGCATTGATGTTATGTTGTTCTTCTATTTTGAATGGGTATATAATTGATCAAATGGTGTTATATATGTTTAAATTCATTTGATTTTCATTCTCAGTCCGAAAATGGTTGCAGAATTCATTCTTGTTTAAATCCTCTGCTCTAATCATATTGTCCTTCTTATTCCACCACCAATACTACAATAGTTTAAATTCCTAGCTTGATGCCATATATCTTTCCTTTGAGCGCACATGTTCTTATTAACGAGTCTTGGAGGTTATTTGATTGATATATATGAAACTAACTCCATACCCAATGGTCCTTTTCCTCTTGCCCAACCAAACCCCATTTTTGACCCTTTTCCTCTTGCCCAACCAAACCCCATTTTCGACCCTATCCTCATTAATTATCTAGCCATTGTACTGATTAGATAGCCTATCATTCTTGACTGAGCTACAAAGAGAGAACCATCTCTAGGTTGGAAAGGCTAGCTTCCAGCTTGTAATTTGGTTTGTGGTTACCTATGTGACTTGCCTCCACAGCCAGGTTAATATACAGAGTGATAACATTTTGGTGCCATTGCCGGGGAACAAAGATAAAATCTTTCTTGGGATAAACGAAATAGTTTGGATCTGAGTACTAATGGTGAACAATAGTTAGACACAAGAAGGCTATGTACTTTTCACCTAGCGACTCCATTGTCTCAAGATGAGTTTCATGTCTGCAAGAGATGCTCCTATGCATCACTCACATATTCCAGTTTTTCCAAATCGAATGCCTAGTGTAGATTGGAAAACCTACCTCCCAAGATTCAAAGATAAAAAAAGGTGATGATGTGACTATACATTTGATTAGATTTCATATACATATACGAAGACTAAAGGTTGAATTTCATGAAGATTCTTTGATGAAAATATTTATGGCTTATTTAGAGGAAAATGCAAAGTCTTGATATGAAAAGTTGTCATCCGGTAGTTTGTATTCTCTTAGATACTTTCACACAGTATTTTATGAAAATTTTAAAGAACATTATCCATATTTGTTGTTGTTCAAAGACTCTTGCACACATTTTGAAAAAATTATTGAGCATCTGGAAAAATTTTATGGAGATGAGGAGTTCATGGATGAAGAAATCCTAAAATATATGTATGAAAGCCTTGTTCAACACCAGGAAAAGAATATTGAACATATATTCTCTTACACTCAGGAAAATCTCCAACAAACAGTGTATTCTTCCTTTCATGAAAATGAACTAGATATGCATGATAAAAGCCATGTTACAGCTCCTAAAAATGATGAAGATTTGCAGCCGGTTTGTCCGCTTTTGTGTGATCAAAATACAAGTGAGGACAACGAATGAAAGGTTTCTTCATCTCATTTATTCGGTGAAACCTTGTCTCATGGAGAAGTATATGAAAATCACATCTCTGAAATTGTTTGCATAAAGAATCCAGACATTGAACTAGTTCATGTGATAGCTTTTCACATTTGCAAGAAGATCAAGTGGTAGGAAATGTTTCCTTTCATTCTTTTGAAAATCAAAATGATGGCCTTCAAACAAAGTTACCAAATCTTAATGAGACCAAATCAGAAATGTTTGATGAACAAGATGATAGTCTCGATGCACATAATATGACTGTCATATTTGAAAATGTTAAAGAATGTTTGGATATTTTTATAAACAAACATGTTGTTTCCATTTTCTTTGAGGATGATCTTAAGCATAACGAAATAGAACAAGGAACGATTATAAATGAAGATTTTCCTTTTCCTTTGGATTATCAAGAAAGGGTGATTTTTCATGTTTTCCAAAATCCTGTGGCAAGTCTGTTGTAGTCATCAGTGAAGGAAGATTTTGTGTTTTTTACAGACTATGGATTCCAGTTTAGTTATGAGTTGTCATTTTTTTACATTTTTATGTCTTCTCATGGAAGGTATGAGCAGAGTTCAAGCTACTAGCCATCTCATTTCATGGTTATACTGGCATTTTTCTATTACTTGATCCAACAGATATTTCCAGCTTCTTAGGGTAGGTAGGTGTGATTAATAAGCTTGTTGGGAAAGAATTTCTTTTAGCATGTATATTTTCAGTTTTCAGTTCTTAGTTTGCATCCGTTGCAGTTTGGTTTTCATTTCTAGCTTCATCCATGTGCAATGTTTCAATTTGGGTAGCAGCTTGGCTTCGGGTTAGAGCAACATTAATTTGCAAATTTCAGTTTTCAGGTTTGGGGACAACCCAATGGTTTGTCACTAGATCTGCAGTTCTTTGGCACCTCACAGGGAGTACAACATCCCCATTGAAGTCAATGTTATCACATGCTAAAATTTTTATAGATTTATGTAAAAAATTAGTAATTTGGCCAAGATGGGTTGAAAACGGATGATTGTGTTTTTGAGATTGTGTGCAGGATCAAGGTTATTTTCGGGGTAAAAAAAATTGTGTAAAAAAATTGTGTTTTTGAAAGGTCATTGGGCCTTTGGGACTCACTGCATTTCATTTTGGTGTTCTTAAGGATTTTTTTTAATAATTGTGGCATAATTTGGTTTTTTAAGCTAAATTTTCCCTTCAACACTAAATTCAATGCTCAAAACCAAGTGCCAAGCCATGGAGGAGGAGCCCACAAGGGGTATCATGTTTGCACTACGCGTCGAAAAAAGTCTTTTCCCATGCATATGAGATATAGCCTGAGAATAAATAGAAATATTTAAATAGAAAACACACAGGTGTTGAGAATGCTATCAGCTCATCAAAAAATCTCGACAGGAAGGAAAACCAAATGTCATACAAATCATAAATGTCATCGCTCAGATGCAATCTAGTATGGGAAGGGCGCATAAGAATCATGAGCTCCACGTATACAGTTGAATCTCATGGTTAACTTAAAAATCACCAAACGACCACGAAGGAGGCATCACATTCACTCCTTGTAGAACTTTGGTATCTCAGAGCAACATGAATAACATTTTAAGAAGGTCGTCCATTTTGTGAAAATGTTTGGATTCATTCATGGTATATTCACAATACCTTTGGTAATATGGTCACTTTCATTTAATATAAGCATATTTGCAGGGGTCGAGTCATGCTTGCCAATGGAGTGCCAACAGGAAGCCAATACGTCTTCTCTTTCCATTGATGTAGATGATTTTCTGGATAACAAAGGAGAGCGTGTTAGTTTTTCAATATTAGTTCTGAACAAATTCATATTTGGGATTTGTTCTAGAAGACAAAGCATGCATTGATTGCTAATAAGAGTAAAATTTCTTAGGATTTTGCAAAATGGATGGGTGAAGATATATCGTTCAAGCTACAAGCTGATGGAATTTGGTAGGATGACAATATAGGTTTATCTCATGGGAATGGTTCAGTTGGAAATGAATTAGATCTAATCCCAGTTAAAAAATTTAGATCATAACCATCTCTTGTAGGTGGCTTGACCCTAAGCAATGGTACTTTGAGAAGTTCCAACCCAAGCTTATCTGTTGCACACCCTTTAGGCTCATCATTAAGGAACTTAGATGGAATCGATAACATTGGTGTTGCAGCTGGCCCTGCAGGATTAACAAGGTTGCATAATCTTGGGAATACATGTTTCATGAATACCGCTCTCCAGTGATTTGGGAAAGAAATCCAAAGAGATGGCGATAAATCATGGTCTTTTACAGTTTTCACAAATCGAGACCTGGTAAATGATCTCATTTGAAATTGAGCACAATACAATTCCAGAAATACAACGAACAAATCTATCAAATGTTGTACTCATGCTCTAGAAGTTTGGTTATTAATGAATTTATTGATTTTGATTTTATGGATCTTCGTCTAGCAAAAATGCTAATGAAAGCATTGGAGAAACTTTATACTCTTGGTTCTTTAAATGACCGGAGTGGAATTTCCACTAGATCCAATGCTTTCCAAAATATTGGTTTCATCAGGAAAATATAAATATTCAGAAGAAATCATCACAATTTCTTCTATACTATCAGTTGAAAGCGCCATATTTTATCGTTCACAGGTTAAGAAAGTTCAATAAGATAATGCTAAGATGAACTTCCATGATCGTATGGTGGGAGATAATACTACATTGCTGAAGGGAGAATGGACCAGTGAAAAAGAGTTAGGTTAGCAAACTGCATCCATACGCTGCACAACTGTGAAAAAGAGTTAGGTTAGCATCTGAATTAGCTGAAAATCACCTCAAGCTATACCAGGTGATGCACGTCAACCCCAGAGTTCCAAGGCATAATTTGATGGGGTGAATATCTCCAGGCATTCGATGGTCAATTCGAAGAGAAACTAAGACACCTGGAACTAACAAAAAATCAGTAAATAAAATTAGATCCCAGATTCTAAGGTATAAAAATAGTTAATAAAGAAAGAGGTGGTAGAACATCAATAGATGAAGCAACTAATGGTTCTAAAATAAATACAAACACCAGTCAAAGGATATACATAGAGAACAAGTGGAAGATTTCCAGCTTGAAGATTATTCCAACTCCAACATCCTCAGCAACTAAAGACACCTATTGCAACCAATTTATTTTAGTTTATTTTTTATAATTTTAATTTATTTTCTTTCCACTAAATCAACAAGGTGTTGTTATTATTTTATTATTTAAACAATACTTTTGTAAGTAAAATGGGGTTCGGTCTTGAGGATTCGAAGGGACTTTGTATCATACCCGTTGTCGATAAATCCATCAAAGCAGAAGTACTATAGCATTTCCTCAAAGATTCATGTTATGGTGCCTTGCAGTCTATCTCCCTGTGTATTTCGTTCTCTTAGTCTCATTCATTAAATATTTTCCTTGTGTTTGAATGGAGAATATGTGAAAGAAGAATTCATTTTTAGTAATACTATGTTTCATTGACATTCAAGCATTGATGTTATGTTGTTCTTCTATTTTGAATGGGTATATAATTCATCAAATGGTGCTCTATATATTTACATTCATTTGACTTTCATTCTCAAACTGAAAATGGTTGCAGAATTCATTCTTGGTTAAATCCTCTACTCTAATCAGATTTCATTTCTTATTTCACCACTAATACTACAATAGTTTAAATGCCTAGCTTGATGCCATATATCTTTCCTTTGAGTGCACATGTTCTTATTAACCAGTCTTGGAGGTTATGTGATTGATATATATGAAACTAACTCCATGCCCAATGGTCCTTTTCCTCTTTCCCAAACAAACCCCATTTTCGACCCTATCCTCATTAATGATCTAGCCATTGTAGTGATTAGATCGCTTGTCATTATCGACTGAGATATAAAGAGAGATCCCTCTCTGGGTTGGAAGGGATAGCTTCCACCCTGTAAGTTGTTTTGTGGTTACCTCTATGGTTTGCCTCCACAACAAGAGAAATTTACAAAGTGATAACATAAATTATGAGTGGCCCCTCCATCAATCAACGTTGCAAATCTTTTTCCCTGCATAATTCCCTTGATTTGGAAGGTGTAGGACCTAGGAACTCCTGACAATGTGACTATGTTCACCTTCTTGACCCTCACCACTGTTCTCACCCTCATATGGAATGTGCAGGTTCTCCAACTCAACTTCGTCTTCTTCATCAAATAATACTTCAATATAATGGACCTTTCCCTTGCCCATACATCGATGACCTGGTTCCCATGGATCCTTGCAACTAAATAATAGTTTATTTCTTCTAAACTCTCTTTGAGTGTCTTCATCCAACATGTCTTTCCTTGTCCATGTCTGTTGGGGAAACTTTGTTTCCTGCCCCTTCTGAGGAATGAAGGTCTTTATTGGAGCATTTCTGACCACTATGTCTTCCATATCCTGAGTTTCTTGATGGCATCCTATAATGTGGGTGGCATCAAAACCTTAACCCAACCCTTCAAGGGTTCAATTAGCCCATCTTTAAATAGCATCAGTAACCTTTGTTCTAAGATATCAGTTACCTTGAAGACCAACCTCTGAAACTCTATGATAAATGCCTCTAGTGTACATGTCTATCTCAACTAGGCCAACTCCCTGAAATGAATTTCAGGATCCTTCCTTTCGAACATGTCCATCACCCTCTCGGTGAATTATACATATGATGTAATGTTGGCATGTCCAAATGTGACCAACCCATGATGCCACCATTCATGATCCTCCCCATCCAAATGTAAGGTGGAAATCTTGATTGCCTCTGCCTCGGTCATTGGGTTGAGTTGGAGGTAAGTGTCCATCTTCTGCACCAAAGCACTAGATGAACTCTTAGTTGATCCATCGAAAGAGGGAATAATTAACCTACCCACCCTACGCATAAGATCATGGTTTTGTTGGTACTGCACTGCTTTGTTCCAATCCCTTGGTTTGTTCCTATATTTAGCATTGTAATAGTCTTGGAAATAAAATGCTTCCTGGAAACCTTCTTGTTTGGTTAGGTACTCTTCGTAACCATTAATGGGATCACTCTCCTCGTCCTGTTGTTCTGGAACTTCTTGCTGCTACTCCTTAAGAAATTGTGGTAATGATGGCCTTGGTATTTTACTACTACCCGTCAGTGAGACACTATGTATTGGAATATGAGTGTTGTTATTCTCCCTATATGCCCTAATATTTTGTTGACTGACCTCTTTATGATTCCCATTGTAGCCTCCTTGGATATGAATGATCTATGTCAAGATTTGTGTTTTATGTTGTTGGCTAGAAATCATCTATAGTTTTCCTACAACTGTCGATTCCAACAATTGTTGGACTTTGTCTTCACCCTAGTTTTCCATGCTTCCCCCTGGTTCTGATTCTGATGGGATTTCTTCTGAATTCTATGGTGATTTGTTAGATCCTCCACTCCCCTTCTTCCTTGACATTACACGCTGGAAGAATCACCAGCTCTTATACCATTGTAATATCCTTGACCCAAAGTATTAATTCTTCCTATGTGAAAATGATATTAAACCCTTACAATAATTTTCTCAATGAGGAATATTATCAAACACATGGAAAGCACACATAAATAGAGCAGAATAATATGGCATCTTGTTATGAATGTGAACAAAAATACAAATATCTCTAGTGGTTGTAAAAACAACTGCAGAACAAGACTAGGAATATAAATTATTGGCTGCTACGAAGCTACACAATCTGCTACAAAACACACAAGGAAACATGGTATGATGCCAACATAGAAACTGAGGCTCTCCAGTCCCCACACTGCTCTACTCCAGTGTACTTCAAGATATTCAGAAAATACCACAAGACAAAGACTCGAAATGAACTCTCCTTTTTCTAGCTAGGGTGGATATTTCACCACTGAAACTAAACCTGCACTGGAAGGGTTTTTCCCAAAACCCTAACAAAAATGTTGGCCACAAGAGCACTCAATACATATCAAATCATAATTCCCAAAGAGGTAGGCTCCCCTTCTATTTATTCTTCTTCTCTAATTCTTTTAGATCTTCCTTCTTGACCAAATCAAGCCCTCACTTGATTAAAATATAACTATTTATTTTATTTAATCTCTCTTTAGGGTTTGATACTTTGACTCCCCTTTTTCTTTGTTGACTATAGCCTATGAGAGTCGTGTAGGCTAGTGATTCATCAATTGGAGGGGGACATTACAATGATTGATTCTTAAGATGAAATTTCATAGTTTTCTCTTTCTCTTATTGATTTTGACTCATTTTTTTGAAAACTTTCAAAAAAATATTATGAAATGAGTATTAAACTATTAGAATCACAACACTTCCCATGGAGCCTATTCTACATCCCATCTCCATCTCATAAATGTTTTCTATATTAGATGGGTTTTCCAGCTACAATCAAATTCTAGTATCCAACTCTAACTAATTGAAGGCCACTTTTTGCACAAAGTGGAAACTCTTGCTTACCGAAGAACATCATTCGGATTGATAAATGCAGGGGAAACTTTCCAGTGTTCCATGGACATATTGTTCAAAGGTCTGATTAGTAAGATAAATGTGGTGTATCTTGATTATGTTACCATCTACTCCAAGAAAAGTTGATACCACATACATCCTATATGAAACAAATCTTTGAATAGTGAAGAAAGTATGGTATATATTTGAACCCAAAGAAGAGTAATTTTATTCTTTCAAAAGACAAACTGTTAAAAAACATCATTTCCAAGGAAAGGGTTTACTGACAGAATAAAAGCTATTGTGTAGATCCCTTTACCCAACAACAAACAATCCATACAATATTTGTTTAGAAATATAAATTTTGTATATAAATTTGTAACTAATTTTGTTACACAAATTAAATTTCAATGATTTACCAAATTTTAAAGATTCTTCTCAATTATTTCTTATATTTATGAACATAATCGCTTACACATTTCACCATGATGATTCATCCAAGCTTTTCACTTCCCTTCTCAATATAAGTGTCACCTTGTGTTTTCCCTATATCACTTATATTATTTATTGGTTGTGTCCATATATATTTTTCATATACCACTGCTCTTCTTATACCTTTGCTCTAAATATCTTTGTTTTCTTTCATTGTGTATATTTCCTTGTGTCATCATTATCCACGCCTTCATTCATTGTTTTCTTTCATTGTGTATATTTCCTTGTGTCATCATTATCCACGCCTTCATTCATTGTTTTGTTTATATATTTTCATCTATATTACACAACCAACACTTTTTAGTAAACATAATCCTATCACATTATCTACAACTTCTTATTATATATTTGAACAATCTTTTTATCTATATTACGTGTTTTAACTTTAACTTTAGAAAAAACATTAGACATGATAGTGTTTCTCGTACCCGTTGATTTTATGCTTTTGTATGCTCCATGCTTAGCCATTGTGCATGCATTTCCATTTGTGTCATCATTCCAAAATTCATTATGGTTTACTTTTAAATTCATTTGTGTGATAAAGATATCTTTTTTATTTTGTTTGTTTCCTTAGAGTTTTTTATATAATTTATTAGCATTTTATTTCTGAATTGGTTTACTTAAAAAAATTAAGATTGGAAGAATTAAGTTCACACAATACAAACAGTTTTCATTACTTAACAAACAAATGGAGGTTACATATATAGCATGCAGATCACTGACTCAAGTGGATCTGATTAGCTAAAAATAGTAAACCTAGAAACTCATAGTTACAATAGTCATAGTTGAAACTCACAGTTACAACAGTCATAGTTAACCTAGAAACTCATAGTTACTACAGTTGTAAGCATTATCTCTAACACCCTCCCTTAATGCTTACATTACAAATATCACAATACAACACAAAAGATTACAACACTAGAACTTTCATCTGTTTGTCTGATCTGGTCTTCCTCAGCACTGAAACTCACTCTGCAATCACCCGGTTTCCGCTCTTTCTTCTCCACACATTCGAGCTACCCACTAACACATTTAAAGTCAAAATGCTTCTGACCATCTTTGAGACTCTTTTTGAAACCGATGCTTCTCGACCTCCCGAATGATAGTCTCGACACTGAACCATTTTATTGATACACTTCCATCTGTGAAATTCCCCCGAAGAGAAAATTTCAATAGTTATATAGGACAACGATCTAAGTACGAAATGTTTTCAGCAATCAGTTAAACAACTGACCTTTCTACACACTTACAAACTCACAAGGTAACCTGTAACTTTTGACTTTGAAGCACCGAAGTACAACAATAATCTTCAATTTTTAACAGACTTCAACCAGTCATGTGTTTCTTATAGCTTCGAAGAACATGAAGAACAACAAGCCTGAATTATGTCACTCTGTTACATATTTGGTTCTTCATCATTTGATTACAAATAAAATCACACTCTCTCACATACATATAATATATCTAACATACATAAACAAAATTTAAACACACCACACATA
This sequence comes from Picea engelmannii, assembly GCA_009831015.1. Lineage (NCBI taxonomy): Eukaryota > Viridiplantae > Streptophyta > Pinopsida > Pinales > Pinaceae > Picea > Picea engelmannii. The sequence goes on from ML801040.1 coordinate 97,834, forward strand.
CATATATAAGTAGAAAAGCAGGGCAGTGACTGTTTATGGTGGTTCTTCCTTCATATCTATCCACACTGAGATACCAAACGCTGAAATATTTTCGATGGCCATTTGCTTTGAATGCGGCAGCTCCTTAGTGAGGTAATCGTATTTCATGGAGAGATATATTGCACGCTTGATGCATTGATTTTGAGCATCCATCTGATTGAGCACTTTGGCTTCTTGAAAGCTTTTGGGAAAATCGTACAGATCTGAATCTTACAGATAATGGTGCAGAACTGTGATTTCTTTACAGAAATGTCTCTTCCACACAACGATCAACTTAAATCATGCATGCATCCACCTTCACTTATACATGCATTTACTTTATCCACATGCATTCACTTTAATATTCAAAATATCCCCCTTTTTTTAATTTAAAAGAAAACTTCATACCTCACTCTCAAACAATCCAACGCATGCGAATCTTATTCAATGCTCCACATATGCATGCATGCAAATCGTGAGTAACTCAAAAAAAACTCACGCTTCCTCTTTCAACGCTTGAATTCTTGAAGCTCACGCTTGAATGCTCGAAGCTTCTCAAAGATGATGCTTACGCTTCAACGAGCTCACGGATATGCTCACAACCTTCTTGCCTCGATTTTCTCACCGATCTGCTCACGGATTTGCCTTACCACACGACCTCTCCTTACCACACAACAAAACTCACAATCCAATGGCGATTATCACGACCCTTCTCCAGCTCGAACCGTGAGCACGTTACTCTCACGCAGATGCTCAACTCCACGCGCAGATGCTCCAAGGATGGCAACGAGTTTTGCAAGAGTGATCTCCTTGGCTCTGATACTAAATTAAGATTGGAAGAATTAAGTTCACACAATACAAACAGTTTTCATTACTTAACAAACAAATGGAGGTTACATATATAGCATGCAGATCACTGACTCAAGTGGATCTGATTAGCTAAAAATAGTAAACCTAGAAACTCACAGTTACAATAGTCATAGTTGAAACTCACAGTTACAACAATCATAATTAACCTAGAAACTCACACTTACTACAGTTGTAAGCATTATCTCTAACAAAAAATACATAAAAGTTTAAAAAAATTAAAAAAAAACAATTATTTATTTTTATTTATTTTAAAAGTCATATATTAAATTGGTGTATGAAACCTTCTTGTTTGTGTAAAAGGGATCCTCCTTATTTAGCTACTGAAATATACATATTCTATTCTTTTAGATTGGAATTTATAATCTTTTAACATATTCTTAACTATTAAAATAATGTAAAATCTAAACCATTAAACATTAAATAAATATTTTTCTCATTTATATATAAAGGTACAAATCTTTTTCTAAATAAATTGACATATAAAAGAGTAAAGGTAGATAGATGGAGGAAATTCGTAAGACTCTTTCTTCCTTATTGTAATTTTTGTATTAAACATGAGCCCGTGCCTGGAGAGCGTAGATTATATATCACAACCTGAATCTATCCATTGTTAAAATACTCGAACCTCACCAAATCTGCCAGTCTAATTGACAATGTATAATCTTCTAGTAGAGAACTTGGAATGGATAATCTTGAACTTGTCAAGCCTATGGAATAAGGATTTGACCACTTCCCATGTCTCCGCTGGCATCTTAGCTTTGGCGTCACAACAATTTCGTCCGCTTCATCTTCCACAACGCGTTGGTCTTTTCTGTGCGATATTACATTCAATATACACTCATATTGTAGTAGATTGGACTGGGTTACGGGCTATATTCATATTAAACATAATTTGTTTTTTCTTTTAAATGTAATTGAATTTAGTCAAATGTTAAAAATGGAGTTGAATTTAGTAACTTGAATTTTCTATGATTAAAATTCCATAGGCTTCGAAACATTGTACTCATTTTACCTTTTTTTTATTGTCGAATTTAGACATTTAAAAAAAAATCCTGAAATAACCTGCTCTTAAAATTAAATCATTTGATTGTCTAATGCCAACATTTAAAAAAATTCCTGCATAAATAAACTGTTCTTAAAGTTTAAACCATTTGATTATTTAATTCCAACATTTAAAAAAAAATCCTAAACTAAATCCTGCATAAATAAACTGCTCTTAAAGTTTAAATCATTTGATTGCTTAATGCCGACATTTAAAAAAATTCTTAAACCGGTTTGTTTTAATCTATTAATTTAAGTGTTTTTAAGTTGTTGTGCATTCACAATTCAATTTGGAAAAAATACTTGGAAGTAATGGAGATGTTATCTAGTTGTTCACTCCAGTAATAAGCGCGAGTTGTAAGCGCCAGTTAGAAGAGTTAGTTCTCAGTTCATAGTCAGTTGTCTAGTTGTCTTATGGTTTGCATGTAGCCGACTCGGGAGAGTCTTTTCCTATATAAGGATGTAATCCGTCTTCGTTTAATATTAGAAGTGAGCGTAGCCTCACAGTGTTTGTTTTGCCTCACATATTTTATCTTGGTATCAGAGCCACGGGAGTGAGGTGCGGAGATTCAAGAGGTTAGCAGGTCTCTCCTCGGCTAGGGTGCGGGGGAATACTACTCGGCCTTCACGCATGCAAATTTTTCAGAATTTTCGAGATTTGCGAGAGGAAGATCAGGAGTAAGAGGCAGAGGCAGCAGTTCATGGCAGAGAGGCGGTTCATGGCAGAAAGGCAGTTCATCGCAGAGAAGACAATCGCCAAATCAAGGTATGCAATCTAATAGGAATGAGTCAAAGAGTTGTTTTTATTGTGGTCGACCTGGACATATAGTTAAAGACTGTCATAAGAAGAAAAATGATGAGGCTAGGCATAAACCTAGAACACATTCAGGTCATTATGCAGAAAAATCCTCCAATCAAGAT